>PVJA010007542.1:0-68255 GCA_004027025.1 Myocastor coypus | reverse complement strand
TTTTTTTTAACCACCCAGAAGTCTTGAAAGCACCTGTCCCTCCTATGTTCACAGTATTAGATTTATACCTAGATTAGAAGACTTTAGAACTGCTGTGTAATTATCAAGAACAGACCTCCAATTCTCTTTTAAAAATAACGTTACTGTCATGCCCAAAGTCGTGGAGACATTTAAAAGGGGCGTTTAAAATAGCATTTAGACTACTGACTTGCAACCCCATGCTCTGGCCGCCAGACCACACGCTGCCCAGTGATACTTAAAATTTTTACTGAGCTGTTCTCCTTTGTAATTAGGCGCGGTGACGAGGGTGTCCTGCGCATTCCTCTGCGCTTCCCCTGCAGCCGGTGCCGCAGCCAGATTGGGCTCCGGCCCTCGCAGAGCTAAACAAGCCATTTTCAGTCTTGCAATACAATCCCCTGATATTTGTTTATAGGCTTCACACATCAAAAAACAATGAAATCTGTAATTTTTCAAATTACCATCTTCTCATTCTCTAAGTTATGTGCCTATGAGAATTTGCAAGTCTTTTGAAGAGCATGTAATCTTTATGCTTCCAAAATGCAGGCTTCATATTTGGATACAATTACAAATCAAGGCCTTTTTTCCTTGTTTCTCAGAATTATAGGTTTTCCTCATTTGAAAATAAATTAATGGGATGAATAAAAAATAAAGAAAGAAGAAAGAGAAAAAAAGGAAAATAAATTGATGGGGATTTTAAAATATAGCTCATCCAGCTATTGAATCTTTGGAGTCTGTAAACTTAGAAATCATTTACATTCCCCATCCCCAAAGGGGATGGCAAAAAATACTTTATATTCTATATTTCATAATTCAATTTTTTGATGGGAAGATAAAACTAAACAGCTAAAATCAGTTGAACTTACAATATGAAAGAAATCTTTGTATTTTACATAAAACCTTTTATTGTTTTACATTTTTTTCTTTGCAGATACTTATTATGTGGCTGAAATACTGTCTGCTGTCTTTCTTTCTTTCTTTCTTTCTTTCTTTCTTTCTTTCTTTCTTTTTCTTCTTCTGTATTTAGCACAGGGTCTACAGGTATATATCAGACTCACAGTGATTCTCTGTTTCCAGCCTCCCAAACACTGGCATTACAGGTGTGTGCCACCACACTCAGTTTCAATTGCCATCTCAGCACGTCCTGGAGTCAGGGCCAGCACCTCACGAGGGGATCGGACCCCAGCCGCTGGGCTCTGCCTAAGCAGGCGCTTTAGTCTGCTGAGCTATCAGGCCGGCCCTAAGTCCATTTCTATCAAGTCAAGAAAGTCTATTTTGAAGCACACAAAGTCCAAAGTAGTACAGATTCCTGCTTGTACAGGAATTTAAAATAACACTCAATGTTGCATGAAAAACATATCTTTATAGCTTTAAACATCAATTTTTAAATTAGAGATTGATCTATCGGGGAGCTAATTTCACATAATTCTTGTTCATTTTAAGATAATACATGAGAATTATGAAATTATACAGTAGTTTTATGTAGAGATATGCATATTTTCTTAGCGTTGTCATCTAACTTAGAAGTTTCACTCTCAAAGCCAGGAGTCTTCTCAGCAGTCCTTGCTTCCCTGTGAACGATCGTTTTCGCCTGGAAGAGCGGCAGTTCGCGTCCCAGGCCTGGCTGAAGTAAGGGCGGGGTGGGGAGAGGCAGCAGGCAAGGAGTCTCCCGAGGAGGAGCTGCGTCTCCATCACTCCTCTGGCCAGCGAGGTGCAGCTGGCACAAGGACAGGGGCGGGAGCCAGCGCGGAGTCCTCGGGGTCCACTCAAAGCGTGTGCGAGAGGACCGAGCCAGGGCTGGGCAGCGGCTCCCTGCCGGGGGCCACGAGTGGACCTGAGCCTGCCAAGGCAGACAGGAGTCAGGAAGGCCGCACTCCGGCCACCCCGGGAACCTCCTTTCAAGGGGACAGGCGGCGTGCACATGCACACTAGCTGGGCCCCCTTTCCATTTGCACTTGTGAGGGCGAAGCAGGTGGGAAAAGAAAGCTGAGCCCAGATGCCGTAAAACCGGCTGTGCGCTGGTAACTGTCCACATTTGGTCCCCGGGACTTGCTGTACCACTCCCTTTGCCTGGAACTTTCTACAAAGGCTAAGCCACGCAATCCCTGCCCTGTAAAACCTGACGAGCAAACATGTACATAAGCATCAAGCATGGAGTTGTAATCTTAGAAAATTTGCCCTGTAATGTATGAAGGAAATAAGACCCCAAGGAGCCCGGTCTGTGACATGTGCTGCCTTTTAGATCGTTTCCAACTGTGAGGCAAATGTGGCCTGGTATCGTGGATGGAAATTTCCAGCCGTCTCGGAGAAGCGCTGGGGCAGGACCCGTCTTCCCTTGTCCCAGTCTCAGTGGTCCTCAGCGGGACTTTGCACTCACAAGGATGGCTGGAGAATGTGGTTTGACATCCTACCCCAGGCCAGCCCCTGCCAGGGCCGCCGCTGCACTCTCCGCCATGGTAGGACGGTCAGCTACAGGCTTTTCCTCACTGTAGCTCCTCACGGATCAATGAGTCCATCCAGTCTTAGATTCTGGCCGAACAGTTCTCACGATTTGCTGATTATCTGAAAGTCTAATTCCTTACCACGGGAGGCCAGCGTTCTCTGTCTCTTCAGAGGGCTTTTCTGTGTCTTCACTGACTTGTGACTTCAGACCTAAGCCTTGGTGTGTGTACCTTAAGTACCCAATGTGACATGAGTTAGGATTGTCTGTTTATGTTGCAGCCCCAAGGAGTGAAGGGGGTACTCTGTGAAGACTGGGTCGGAGCGAAGGCAGGGGCTTTCCTAGTGTGGCCCTCACACCTCCCCACTCCGCGGACACCGCCAAGCTGATCTGTGAATGTCTGGCACGAAGGTTTTCCAGCTGGCTGTGGTGGCTGGTGCACGCTCATAATGCCACCCTCTCAGGAGGGTCAAGAGTTCAAGGCCAGCCCGGGCAATTTAGTGAGGCCCTGCCTCAAAATTAAGTGTGGGGAAGTAGTTCAGTTATGGAGCGCTTGGGAGGCCCTGGGTCAGACCTCCTCTATCATAAGAATAAGAGAAGATAAGGCTCTCTTACAGGGTCTTAGAAGCCAGGAGCCGTCTCTCCACAGACATTTTTGGCTTTCTCGTGGTGCTAATAACGAATCCCATTGTGCTGTGGCCTAAGTACCCGCTCCTCAGCCACTGTCATCACGGCCACCACACAGCTGGAGGTGAAAATAAATGATTCCAAATTTCACCAGTGTAATTCTGAAAAACGCAAAGCCAGTGTCTTCTACTCAACTGAAATGGAAGATGACATCCAGATCAGACCAAAAACTTGTGACAGACAGGGGCAAAACTGGCAGGCCCTTTCCCTTACAATGGCACTTCAGCTGTGGCATTCGCACAGAGCACTTCGCAGTTCCCAGCTGACAGCACCCTGCTCTGCCTACTCACAGACAGGGGAGTTTCTGATTTAGATGTTATAGGAAGAGGAAATCTAATTTTGACCTGAGTCTAATTGATGCCAAAGGGAATTCATGGTTTTCTTTACTTTATAAGCTATAATTGCAACTACAGTTTCCTTCATCTAAAAAAACTGTTCCACCCTGAAATTTTCAAACAAAAATAGTTTGCAGAAACATTGGTAAAAGACTTCTTCAAAGGAAGCTAGCTTGAATTAAAAAGAACGAGGGGAGAGATGGTGAACGTTTTAAGAGAGATTACGGTTTTCAATATTTTGAGCACAATGTGTCTAATTCCAACTTTTTAAAACGTCGCTCAACTAAAACATGAGAGCAGATCAGTAATATAAGGGTGCTTAATTTGTAGATTAGTTAAAACAATAGCAATGTATACAACTTTAAGAGAAAAAAACAATGGTACAAAAACTTTCATGAAGCAATGAATGGAAACAAGATTGTCATCAGTGAATGACCTAAACTGAAGTATGTGGCTCCATATTATAGAATTAATAAAGAAGCGGTTGTGGTACAAAATCCAGCTACTAAAACTATTTTGCCTGTTTTTATGGGAATATTTGATAGTATAACCTCATGCTTATTTCAATAAGCAGATAATCTTGGTTGCCCCAGCACTGTTTATTATGTTCATAGGTTGAATTTGAAATCATGACTAATGTTGGTATCAACTGTCACTACCTATGCCATGACTGTGGGCCACCACTCAATGTAGGACACCTCCGGATTCCTGTTTGGCAAAGTCGGCCTCGTGTTCCCGTGGGCGAGAGGTTGGGCAGCTCAGAGGCGCCCACGTTTCCGCACTGCCACAGGTCCCAGTGTGTACACTGATTGAATTACTTGTAGATAGAACATGTGTGTGTGTGAACTTTAATTGCACACTCAGTCCCCTTTAAACCCACTGATTATTACATAGGACCTTCACTTCGAAGCCATATTTTTGACCAAGATAACATAAAAGAACCCTCTAACTTTCCAGTGTACCTTTGAATGACATGTGTCGGGTACTAAATGGCAGCTGTAGTCAGAAGACCAAGAGATGCCTGAGTCGTTAGGAGGACCTGAGTGTTGGAAGGAGGCAGCTCATTCTTCCGGCGCGTGGCCATCCTGATGTTACAGAAGAAGTCCAGAGCTGCTTCTTTGTTTATAGGAGAAAACAAATACAATGAAATGGAGGAACTGGAAGATATGCAGAGGAACCTCAAGCCTTCTGAGGAGCAGCTCGTGTCCAGAGGCTAGGCCATAGGGTTAGAAGAACAGGACTGTTTCTCAGTGTCACAGCCTCCCAAACACTCTGCCAAAAGGCAACAGCCCGACCAAACCCAAAATAAGAAGTCCAAAGCAAAGCCAAAGTGGCCTGCCGAAGCACCAGCCCCATGGCAGCCACCGCAAGTAGTCGACAAGGACGTGGCCCGGGCCGTGAGACCCAGCGTGGGAGGGGCGGGGACCACTGAGGGGACTGAGGGCTGTGCTGGCGCTGCTGGGGCCGAGGCCCTTGAGAGGCGTGTGATTACAGTCTGCGCAAGATGAAAGCTGCACAGAATTAGAACCTTGAGCTCAGAGCCGCAGAATCAAAAGATCTGAAATGTGAAGGAAATATTTACAAGCAAAAGGAAATCTTTCTGTGGCGGCGCATTTGGAAAATAAGTGGAATCAAGAAATGCTAAAAGCCAGATAGAATTTCCGTCTTGAATCAGTAAGAAGGGTGCTAGAAGGGCCTTGCTAGATCTCTCAACAGTGAGGGAGGGCTCTGTGCGAAGCACCATCTGGGCTGGCTTTGGGCAGGAGGACATGGAAGGTGAACTGTCCCTGCCCGAGGAGACACCGCGTAGAAGCCTCATTATGCTGGAAGGGTTCCTCCCAGCGCCTTTGTTGCAGAGAGGGCACACTGTGCAGAGGGGGCCACTGGGGGTGCGTTGGTGACAACTGAGCAAAGAGACGGCTTCTCCACCTCTGTTCTGAGGTTCTGTCCACTACGTCGGCTGCTCGGGGACATGGCATCGAGTCATGCAGAGCAGGAGCCCAGACTGCTCCCAGCCCTGATGGCCTTCCTAGAGGCAGCTGTGGTCACTCACACAGAGCTACATGCTGGCCCGGTCCCTGCTGTGGGGCTATGCCTTGCTGACCTGATCCTTGGGGGAGGAGGGGGGCTCTGCTTTCAGTGAACGGGCAGGCAAAGCAGTCTACTGGGCTACAGCGTAGTAGGATGGCCGCTGTGGAGGCACAGCCGCGAGTGGAGCTGAAGGAAGAATCCTCCTGCAACGCTCGTGAGCGCTTGCCGCTCCCTGGCAATGGTGCTGCGACTCAGGGCAAGCGGAGCCTGGCTCCCGGGCAGCCCTTGGCCCCTCTGGCATCTCCGGGCATCTGTTTGAAGAGATGACCGCAGACGGCCTCCCTGCTGAGTGAGTCCCCTAGAGAGGCCATCCTGCCTGACAGTATAGAAAGAGCAGCGAGCATGAGACCAAGTGAACATTTCCTGTGCAGTTAGCTCGCCGCTGCACGTGTCAGAACAGAGACGCTGTCCCCACATCACAGGTCTGACACAGCTTCCTGCACTGTTAGTGCTGGACGCTCCTGGTGTTTCACGATGAATACTCTCTTTCAAGTCAGGAGGAAAAAAGTTCACATTCAGGGACGGAAGGGATCTCAGATCCGTTAGAGTCGACGTCATCTCCTTCCCACTGCACTCTCCTTGTAGATTAGCACAGGGGCAGATCAAGGGCTGTCGGGGCCAGTGCCTAGTGGCTAAACGTGGGATCAGAGGTTTTGAAAGACTGGCGCTGGACATCACCACAGGATAAGCTTCCTGGGAAAGTGCAATTGCAGTTGCATTTTTATAGTGAAAAATCGGTAATCAAATTTCTAAAGTTTGGCATCATAGAGAGGAACGATTGTCAGTATTCCTATCCATATTTCTATGTCTCAGTTTAAGAGCTTTAAGATCCATGCATTTTTCCTATAGCATGAGATGCTTTCACAGTCTTCCCCAGAGTTGCTGTTTTGCTCTTCCACGCTTCCAAGATGTAAGGAAATATCAGCTCTGAGTCACAGCTGCGTGCTCAGCGTAAGTGTCCACACAGCAGGCAGCGCCAGCACCAGGTCGGGCTCCATCGCGACTTTGCCCACTGTCCTCCTGTACAGGACAGTGACTCATATAGCGCAGACCCCACGGCAGCCATGCGGGCGCAGGCTTGTTTGCGTTCTGAAGCCAGTTGGCCAGTAGTGGCTGGATACCAAAACTGAAGTCCAGTTTCACTGTTTCCCTACCTCAGAGTTTGGCAGAAGGTTTCAATAATCGAAATGTACTTTTTAAAAATGGGTTTTGAATTCGCTTTTATTTATTTTTTTTTTTTGAGAAATAAGACATTTCACACCGACACCCACAAATTCTCTCAAGATCCACAAGGTGGTGCTATGAAGCGGCATTTAGAAGAAATTTCACAAAGCATTTGACTTCTAGAAACTCAGGTTTAGGCAGGGTCAAGTCAAGCAAACTCGACTTAATAGCACCGGCTATGCATGAACACTATCTTTAGAAGGCTGGAATGAGCCAGATATGTTGATACAATATTGTTACTTCAGATGCTGCTTTTAAGTCTATTCTTCGAATTATACTTGTTAACTTTGTTTTTGATCTCAGGTTTTAAGAACATTTTATAAGAACACTAAGAACTGAATTTGGATCTCAGCAAGGTTAAATCATCAGGGAAAGAGTACTGGACTGAAATTGAGGCCACGTTTCTAGTCCCTGGTCTCCATGACATAGACGTGTCCTGCCACCCTCTGTCCCTTTAGAGTTCTCAGCAAGGATGGTGTCTGCTCCAAGGGCACGTGGCAATGTCCAGTTGCGGTTCTGGAGGTCACAGTGGGGCGGGTGCTGAGGACACCCTTGTCACCTGTTGTGGCGAGGCCAGGATCTGGTCTTCATCCTACAGCGTGGAGGACAGTCCCCTGCTGGGCACGGTCATGCTGCGAGGCAGCAGCAGGCCCAGGCTGACCAACCCGAGCCTTTCTCTCCTCCGCTCTCGGTCTGCCCACTCACTGCCCACCCGCACATCCACCCGTTCTCTTGCGTGCTTGTCCATCCATCAGGGCATGGGTTCATTTCTCCAACACACTTGTACAAAATGTCTACCGTGATTCACAACTGGAGCACACTCTAGAGGTAAAAGGAAAAGAATGACCTCATTTCTAGTCAGCCTGAGAGAGGCAGACAGTCATGAAAAACCATTATATTAGTGCTATATGATGCCCCTAAGCATAAGACACTCTGGGAGCCAGCGCAGCTAACAGCGAATCTTGTTCGATATGCTAGGGCCTGGGCGGGCTTCCCATGGGGGTTGTGGACCGTGGCAGGGGAGGGAAGTGACCCGTGACCCTGCAGCACAGCATGCCGCAAAGCCAGGGTGTGGAGAGGCCAGACCGTGCTTGTGCGCCATCACAGGATGCCTCAGAGAATGCGAGGACCCTGAGAGGGTGCCCAGAGAGGACCCTGAAGCAGGACAGGCCCCACCAGCAGGCTGAGAGCTCTGTGCCTCACCCTGAGAAGCTCACGCAGGACACAGCAGTGCCAGGACAGGCGCTGCCCCTCTTGGGTCTGGGCTCACAGTCTGGAAGGCTTTGAGGAGATCCATGCCTGACTTCCTTTCATCTGTAAATCTCCATTTTATTATTATAAAGACAGCCCATTCGATGATATTAAACGCTGTGTAGTAGATTTATAACTATTAGTCACAGTCAAAGAAAATAACATTTTTAGTAACCCAAAATTACAGTGTCCCAGGTATTTATTTTCATTATAATGAATAAAATCTATTCATATTAATCTATTAGGGGTTTGGTTAAGGCTGGACAGACTTGGGGAGACCAAGCTATCCGGCAGGGCAGGTCTTCCAGATGGCTGTGACCACGCCAAGGCCTCGAGGCTTGCCCCGGATGCATTCTTCAAATACTTACCCTCCTCTCTCTGATGCTCGTACTTTTACCACGAAACTCTAGAAATCTAATTTGCTATGAGTAGTCTAACATACATTTTATAATTTGAATAATTACTTTGAAAGTATTAGAGCTTTGGAGAAGTAAAAGTTTAGTCTTTGGTGTCTTGCATGAATCAATAAAAACACACATTAGCAGCTGTGTACACTGTGGGCACCGTTCAGAATGCTCTCGACCAAAGGAAATGTGGTGTGACGCTTCCAGCCCGCTGAATGAGCCTCCATCACTTATTCCTGTCAGTGTGCTACTGAGCTGCACTCCGCGTCATTTCCTGTGTTGAGGCAGGATCTCCCTCGGCTGCCTGGGCTGGGCTCATGCTTGAAGTCCTCCTGCCTCAGCCTCCCAGAGTGACGAGATGGCAAGGTTACACCACCATGCCTGTCGTCATCTCACAGCTTTGTATTTGTAACTTGGGCTTAGTTTTAGAAGGGAGTGGGAGGGTGGCTGAAGTCATGACAGCAGACAGTTTTGTCCTTGTTGAGAACTTAAGGTCACAGGACAAAAGGCAAAACACGAGGTGGGAGCAAAACCAGAAGCATCAGGGTGTTGGAGACAAGCCTGGATCGCAAATCTAAAGGAAACTCAGAGCCCGATGAGCCCCACGAAGAACGTGTCCCCGGTTCCCCAAAGCAGGGGAGTGCACATGCTGTGGCAGGCAGCTGAGAGGGTGCCGTCTCAGCCTCCGGACAGCAGGGCTGGGGTGGGGGGCACCTGTGCCAGCCACGGTCGGCCCGCAGGGGCACTGAGACCAGCCTGCCCGCATCGCTGAGCCCTTCTTCCTCCTCTATGCTGCTTTCTGTATCACAGAATGAAAACCCGACGGGGCATTTCAGAGCCGAGCATCCAGTCATTTTTATGAAGCCCACCCAGCACTCTACAGAGCAATGCACCATCCACTCTGGCAGCTACAGCCTGAGCCAGAACCTTGGCTCAGGGTCGCCTGGAAGCTGGGGGTGTCCCTAGGACCGGGTGCTTCTCCAAGACACTTGGGCTCCTGCTGCCCACCTTGGCCTGGCCCTCAGAAGCTCTGCTTCTCTCTCTTTCCAGTCTCGGTGCACAGGCTGAGGGCCATCAGGTGGTCCCGGGGCTCTGGCTACTCGAGGGCCTAGGCCTTTCTGTTCTCTCCGAGCACAGACCACCGCGCTAGGCGAGCTGGACTTGTGGCACCCTGGGAGTGAAGCAAACGTTAGAAGCTGGAAACTGAGGCACACCTTCCACCTCGCCGTTTCAGGCCTCTGGCAGCCGCGTGCCTTTTGTCTATCTATCTCATAAAAGGGTAAATGCAGAGAGCGAGGCCCCTCTGGCAGTGGGCAGGTGCACAACGAGCAGCGGCCTCCAGCACACGTGCAGTGCGGTGTTCGTGGGAGCAGGAGGCGGAGTCTCTCCCCACCTTCGAGACTGGGGGGCTCAGAGCACAGGCGAGTGAGACGGCGCATCCCACCCCAGGGCCGGCGCAGGTCACACACGGGACTGGGGCTTCTTGGGGCTGACCGGAGGCCCTCTGCGTGTACTTGGGGACAGCGCGACAGAGGTGCCACAGGCTGGGGCACGACTGGCCACTACTGTCACCAGACACGTCGTTTTCCTTATCAAAAGCTGGTGGTCACTGCTACTTTTTGGAATTTTTATGTAAATAACAATAAATCTTCATAATGCAAAAAAGAAATTCATGTTACTTGTGGGACAGTGTCTGTAGACTCCCCAGTGGTTTTTCTGAGTAAGATGATGAATTCTGTGAATTATGATAGCTTTAGAAATAATCTTAACGCTTAAAACAAATTTTCAGCAAAAAAAAAAAAAGTCAGCATCTATTTTAGGGACAGACTTGAAGACACAGCTGCGTTGACAGCTCCGAAAGACCCTTTCCACGCCATGAGAGGCACAAGGTGTCACGAGGGAGTCCGGGTCCATGTGCGCTCTGTCCGCCGCCTGCTGCAGCCCCGCAGCTCCCCAGGGGACTCCAGTTCGAGCTCACGTTCCGCCCAGGAGAAGGAGGTCGGCTGACTCCAGTCTGCGTGGGGGAGGGAAAGACCTGTCCGGCAGCACGTCGCTGACGCAGGCGATTCGTGGGACGGCTTCTGCTTGCTCAGTGGACCAAAATAGCCGGGGGTGATTTTCTGTAGCACAGATGGACGGCAGCAGAGGGACCTGCGGTCCTGTGCCTGGTCTTGGGGTGCCAGGCTGCTCTCCTCATTTATAATACGGAGCAGAGCTTCCGCCACTCTAGACTAACAACGCGGTGCCGAAAGCCGCACGGGTTTCATAGGTCATGATATAAAATTTGGAACTCACAAATAATTAACTAGCCCTACATTAACAACTGAATGAAAGAAGAAAGAAAATCTTTTCACGTTCCAGAAGGAGGGAGGAAGACAAAAAGAAATCTGATTTAGGAAAAGAAAATGGAGAAAGTGAGATCCCAAGAAGAATTAGACTTCCATCTTTGGAAGGGTAATTCTCTACGCAGGTCTTCTTCAACTCTGGTGAGTGCTAAGGTGTGGAAATAGCAGACTCACTAATGGAAATATTCTTGAAGGTGTTCCAAACTTCTGCAATCCTGTTCAGATTCTGAGGTCCAAGGGTTTCTCCTGTTTGCCCTGGAGGCGGAGGGGTTGGCGGAAGGGATGACGGTGTGTTGCACATATGGAAACAGCTCACAAAAACAGCAACAACAACAAAAATTATTGAAAGATTTACAGAATAAATACAAAAATTAAAAGTGTGAGCAGACTCCCTCTTTTATATGGCAATCCAGAAACGCTTGAACATGTTGTAAATCATGCCTTTCCACCCACCTGGAAGTTTCTACCATGGACATTTGCAGTTCTGCTGCCCATTTCGGGGCTAAAGAGAAGACAGGTCTGCTTAGCCCACAGTTCCAAAGGGCCTGGCACACGGGACCAGGCACGGGCTTGCAGCGGGCGAGGCTCAGCAGGCACAAGTGCAGACAGGCAGGATCCTGTCTCTTTAAAAGTTGCACCACGGATTTCTCATTGTGCATAAATTTTGATGTGCAGAACACTGCATCACAGAGGTTTTTGTTTCCCACGTGCACTGCAGAGGACAGCTGGCTCTGGTGAGCTGTGGTCCCAGCCTGACCATCTTGTCCTCCTCCCCCTCAGTGTGCCAGGAGGGGCTCCCACAGACATCAGTTTCCTAACTCTTTCAATTTTTTGTGCTAGGGATTAAACCCAGGATCTCACGGCTGGCAGACAGGCACTGTACCACGGAGCTGCACCCTGGGCCTTTCCATTAGCACTTTGGGAAGGGTCTTGCTAAGGGGCCTAGGCTGGCTGAGGCTGTGACCTCTGCTCCGGCCTCTCTGGCAGCTGGTGAGCTGTGTCTGGCAGGCACGGCAGGCAGGCCCTTGGGCCAAGGGGGATAAACGTGACTCATATCACGGGTGGGCTCTGCGGTGGCCTGGATCCTCACCCTGTGCTGGGCCAGCTCTAGAACCTGCCCCTGCCAGTGCTGCCGCTGCCACTGGCAACTCTGGGCATCACCGATGTGTGAGGATGAGAACGGGCCTTAGAGGGGGCAGAGATGGGTGGGGCCCTCCGGCTTCCTTCCTTCCCCTTCCAAGCTTTCCCTCCTCTCCCCGTCCCCACCCCTGGCCTATCCTGGCCTATACAGCCACCCCTCAACCCCATCCTCGTGGACAGGTCCCGGCACAAGTTCTGAGCATGCGAGACCAGCCCTTGGGGGCTACGCATGGCAAAGTTCCCCCCACTCACCCCAGATCACCAAGGTCACCCAGAGGCAGGGTGCCTGTGGTCCCATTGCCCAGCGTGACGCAGACAAGGCCAGGAAGGAGCTGACCTAGCTGCGGCAACTTGGCTGAGGTGGGCTGCCACAGAAGCCCCTGATGGGAGGTCAAGGGAGTCAGGAACACCCCAGACACTGCCCCACGAGGAAAGGGAGTGTCAGAGGAGTCCCGTTTCCCCGGGCTTCCCACAGGAAGCATGACCTCCCCCTGCACCCCAGGCTGCACCTCCAGGGCACAGGCAGCTTGCACCAAAGCTTGCAGCTGGACTCCCGTGTGAGACCTTGTCTGGCGTGGGCTGGTCACTGCCACGTCCTGGAGTCGGCGACCCTCATGGACTGTTGACAGAGAGCCCGTGAGGGCCACGCATCTTTAGCAGGAGCACGTGTGTCCAGCCCTATGCTGGCCTCCCTTGGAAACTGGCATGGTTTTCTTCTACTTGGAGATCTTTTCACATCCTATCTCTGGAGGTGTGGAAGGAAAGGCTCCCAGGTGACTTCCTAGCGGCCTCAAAACAAGCAGTGCAGCCTCTCAAACTTGTGCGGTTAATCCATTTCCAATAAAAGAATCGGCCACATGTGTCTGGGATTGGCCATTCATACCCCACACCAGGCCACATGTCATCTTTCTGTTCAATGCAGAATTCTAAGACAAGAATTTAAACAGATTTAGAAGAGTCAAGGAACAAGGGAAAACTCCATCAAGTGGTTGCAATTTAATAAAAGCACCGAAACGGGTCTCTTTAATTTGTATGTCTTTGGCAGTGCCTGAAGGGTTACTCTTTTTTGGTTTTGGCCAAAAGTATAGTTTTTGTAAGAATTGGTCTGGTAAAGTGAAGTCCTATGGGTTTCTCGCTCCCCTTTCCTGCAGTCTGCATTCGTCTGGTTTAGCAAAGGATCCAGCTTGCCTGTCTGCTAAGTTGGAAAGAGATGCCCCGAGCAGAAGACTGAGCCACGTGGCGGGGGTGGACAGCTCAGGGCCAGAGCTTCCAGGAAGGGCCAGGGCCACCGCTGCGTGACCCACGGGGCTGTCCAGGGCCGCCCTGGTTCTGGGGCTTCTGTGCACATGATCACGAGGAGTGCGGTCCTGGTGGGGCTATCCAGGATTCTCTCTTAGACGGTGCCTCTCAGAGTCACAAGGATTTTTAGGACTAGCAAACCTGAAAAGATGAATGAACCTTAGAGAGGGAGATAAAGAGTCATGTGTCCTTAATCTGAGGAGTGGGTCCTCCCCCACGCTGGGGCTCACTCCACATTTTGGGAGCCAGAGGAGGTGAGTTATTGAGAGCATAGCAGAAGCAGCCCTGGCTCAAAGCCGTGCAAGAGCAGGCCCCGAGGTGTGGCTTGTGGGTTGAGCTCCTCATTCCCTCGGGTCCTGGAGTGCTCCTTCCTAGGCATGCCTCCTGGCCCTGGCAGCTGCAGCCACCTGCTGGCCTCCCTGGCTGGCTGGGCACACTCAGAAGCACCACTCTGTCTGCGTGAATCACTCAGGATGGTGCCAGGCCCTGAAGCCCCGGGTGCATTGCTTGCCTAGAAGCCGCACATTCCCCAGGGGCCATTTAGCCATGTTATTATGTCATTAATAGAGTGGGTGAAGGGCATATTGTGTGCTTTACTCAGTGGGCTGGCCAGCTGGTAGCCAGTTCCTTTGAAAGCGCCCCTGTGGGCAGAATGTACTGCCTCGCCTTCCCACCTGCACTTCCTTTACGAGTCAGGGCCTGGGCCTTGAGCACATGGGTGCAGGACGGGCCAGGGTCCCAGCAGCATCTCACACTGCAGAATGCTAGGCCTCCCTCTGCTGTGTGAGCGCCTGTCTTTCCTCACCCACTCCAGTGGTCCATGTGAAGACACAAAGTGGTCACCACCTTCTTTCACTTTCCCTGTTTCGCAAGAAACAGGGAAACGGGAGGTGCGTGGCGGAGGGTCTTTGAGGTAGCAGCGCTTTGTCACTGAATTCCACCCTCCTGGCGACAGGTAAGCATGCACATCTTGGACCTACAGCGTCCGAAGCCGGCTACTGGGATTTCTGATTGCCATTTTTGATGTGGTTTTCACAGGAGAGAAGTGTTTCCCTCCATCCTGCCTGTTAACAAGAACATTTAAATTACTGTCTTGCAAGTTTGAGGAGCTGGAACCATCTACGGGAATTCCTGATAATGGCTGATTAAAACCCCTTTGGAGTCGGTCTGCTGCTGGGATTCTCTCTCTCTCTCTCTCTCTCTGTTTTTCTCTCTCTCTGTTTCTCTCTCTCTCTCTCTCTGTTTCTCTGTTTCTCTCTCTCTCTCTGTTTCTCTCTCTCTCTCTCTGTTTTTTTCTCTCTCTGTTTCTCTCTCTCTGTTTCTCTCTCTCTCTCTCTCTCTCTCTCTCTCTCCCTCCACTCTCTTGGTGGAAGAACCCACATGGCTCTCATTGTCACAAACAGCACCTCTGCTGGGCCTGCACCCCTCATGTCCATGACGGAGACCTCGTGCAGAGGCATTTGTAGAGAACACACGTGGGTGGACGCCGGGTCTCCACTCACACTTTTTATCAGCTTATTAGTGGCAGCCGCTCAAATGGAATTACAGCTATTATGCTCCATTACAGACGCCAAACAATTTGCCTCTGCTGAGATTTACGCTGGCGGCTCCTCCCGCCAGCAATCCTCTTTTTATGTGTGTGCTTAAGAAATTGCAGGAGAGAGCGGTTCATTCTTTCAGTATTTGATTCAATTGAATCATCTGAAACTGAGAATAAAAGCTTTTCAGAAGAAGATGCAGGTTGCAAAAGCTATAAATCATATCATTTGGATTCAGGAGCTAGAGGATGTTGAGAAACTATAGCTAAAATAGGAGGTTGCCTGTGCTTGTTCTCAGCTGTTCTTTTATAGGTTTAGAAATGAGAGGAAGGTAGTCCTAGTTAGGAGAGGGAACCTGTTGTTGTGCAAATAATTTATAGGCATTTATTTTTGAGGGACTGGAATAAAACTATATAAACTTGGTTTGCTTCCAATTAAGCAGTGTGCGCACATTTCCGTGGCCTACAAAGGTCTTGGGTAAGGGAACGTAGTTATAAATTTTAGACCTACACCAGGGCCAGTTCTGTAGATGACTAGGAGTGAGTGACATATGTTTATCTTCTCACATTATTAAAATTAATAGCACAGGGCTGCTGTAGCCCTGTGGTCTCTGGGTGTAACTTCTTTTTCCTTTCTTCTGAAAAGATTCGTTGTTTAGCTGCCAAGGGACAGGGGGACAGGGTATAATGGCATAGCTAAAGCTTTAATTACCGCCTGAAAACTTTTGTCCTTCACTTTGAGTTTGCATTTGTAGGCTTAAGGGGGACTTTTAAGGAGCCTGGGCCGCTCTTGTAAACTTCAAAAATAACTCTGGGTTTCTGTATGGCTACTGCACAAAGGCATGCCAGCTTTCTCCTCTGGGCTATGGCTCCACCTGAGCCAGAAGCACCAGAGGCTGGAAGCCATTGGCATCTGAAGGCTGTTGGCGGCCTCTGAACAGGAGGGTGGAGTCAGAGCAGTGTCTGGGGGCAGGTGTACGGTGCGTGGCAGAAGCCTTCCTTTGCCTTCCAGGGTCCAGATCGTGGCCTGTACAGCTGGATTTTTGGGCCTGGAAGGAAGCACTGGTGAGGCCGAGGACATGGTGACAACTGAGCACAGGAGGCCGGGCCGGGCATCCACACTGCCACTCAGCGTGTGCTAAGAGGCCCAAGGTGTCCGAGAGGTCTTCTGTAGGCACTGGTGCTGCTCTGAGCCTACAGGCCTGCTCCATGGGAGGCCGGGCAGAAGTGGGTGGTACTGCTCAGCTGTCCTGGGTAGGAACCCCTGTTGCTTTCAAAGGCCACATTCAGAAATGTCCACCCAAACTAAATTAATTACACCAGAACAAATTAAATATTATGATTTCATCACAGAAAAAAAAAAAAATCCTTCAATTTCGTGATTTTTTTTCCAGGGCAAAAACATCCTGAAGAGTCCTCAGTACTCAGCATATTTTCTGACCAAGGGTCTAAGAGCCCAGTGGTCACCCCCAGGGCAGCTTCTATGGCTAAGGTAGGGAAGAGCTGGGTTCTGTCTACAGATGTGTCGGTCCCTAAAGGGCAGCCTCCAGGTAGACTGGGATCTCCTGCAGCCAGCAGGGCCCTGCCACCCAGGCTCTCCCTTCTGTCTGCGAGAATCCACCCCCAAGCTGCTAAGCTGCGCTTCTTTTCTGGGCCGGCGCCTCTTAGGCCTTCGCAGTTGTAGTGACCCATGGTGTCCAAGGGTTATCTTCACTGTTGCTCTTTGATGGTGAAGGAAGATGAGCTTGGCTCTCGCCTGCAAAGTGACAGCGGGAAAGGGGCTCAGGTGGCTGGTGGGTAAGTGGACAGGCATGGTGGGGTTTGTCTAGGAGCCGAGAACTCGAGTTGGGCCCTAGATCTAAAGGAACTGGACCCCGTCTCGATGGGGTATGGTGAGGTTCGCTAGCACAACTCACACTGGAAGAATCAGGTAAGCAAAACCCTGTATTTTCTTAACATTGCTTGGTGAAAGATCCAAGACGTTTTCCCATAAGCTTGTGCTCGACTTGGCAAACGTCTCCTTTCCAGGTATGCGTGCTCGGAGGTGGAAGGCAGCTGGTGACCCTCCCGGGCTGGGCCACACTGCCTGTAGTGACAGTGGCTGCGTAACGATGCGAAATCTGCTTTGCTATCAGCTGCCCCGAAGGTCCAGTTAGTAGGAGGAGCCAATCTGAAGTGCAGTGACACCTCTGTTCAGGAACATTCCTATTTGCGGACACTTCCATTTGCCAGCAGAAGCTCCCTTCCTTGCAGGCTGAGCGCGCTGGGTGCTGGGCAGGACCACGGTTCCTTCCCCGTATCCACGGCCATCTGCCTCAGAATCGTAGAGCAAATCAAGTTCTCAAACCAAGGCACCGTGGCATTTATGCTTTCAAAAGTTTATAGTTTGGGGTATATTAATTTAAATTAATTGCCCACAAATCACTCTGAAACTAGCAAGGATATTTTCAGATTAATTGGAGAAAAACTGAAAAAAATTACAGTAATCATAAAAAAGTACACAATTGTATAAGACCAACAAACATTACACATATAATTCCTCCACTTTGGGAAGGGAAAAGCTGGAAGAAATGTGAAGTTTTATGACTGCCGGGAGGTGGGGTGCAGTGGAAATATTAAATCTTTTATTTTTAATTATTTGGATGAAACAGATTATAAAAGAAAAGCGACTCTAGGGAAAACAAAGCCATGGCTGCTTCCTCGGCTGTGGTTGAGAGATTGGCGCTGGTCTTCACAGGCTCACGTTTTAAGCGGCTCGGTCTGGGTGCTTGCGGGTGGCCCCTTGGGCTGGCACAGGGCGTCAGAGAGGGACCCCAGCCCTACCTGGGAACCCTGGCTGCGTGGACGCTGTGGCTTCATACTCATCCTCCCCCTTTCCCCCAGAGTCTTAGGGACAGACTACTGCGGGGGTGGCTGGGGAGAAGTCACCCGTGACGCTGGCCCTTCCCAACTCACCCTAGGTTGCGTGGAACGAGCAGAAGTTGCTAATGCGCTCCCCGGACTCGGGCAGGAGGAGGGCATGCTCCGCCATCTGTGTCTTATTTGCTGGAGCAGGGTAATGATGAGGTTGAAAAACCACTTAAATGCCTGCTCCTACCCCCTGCCTCTGATTTTCTCTTTTCCTTGTGCACAGCTCTTTCTAAGATTTCCTGAGAGCTGACCTGTTGCGTCCATAATTCCAACCCTGGGCACGAATTTAATTTGGAAATTTTGAGCTGTGTCACCTGAGTTGTGCGTGAGTTAGTGAAGCTGGGAGAACAGAGAGAGTTTTTGCCTGGATCCCCTCACTCCGCCAAGGCTAATTACGTACGAGACGGAGGAGCCCAGTCCAGGGAGGCCTCCGCAAGGCGATCATCGCCTGCATGCTTCCCCTGCGGCCTCTAAAGCCCCTCTGTGGTGCTGTCTTGGTTCTAAGTGGATCCTCTGAGATTCAGGCTGTCGGTTTGGACTTCACCTGAGCTCCGCCGAGCACCAGGCCTGGAAGAAGGGAGCTGGTCCCAGGCTGCATTTTAATGTGGTAGTTCCCGAGGAAACCTGGGCTCGTGGCTGGCTTCACTGTTGTTCCAAGAAAGAGTTAAAGTTCATCATGGAGAAAAATCTGTTTCACACAGAAATGAAGAGTTCAGAATTGCCCAGACCAGAATAATGACTTTAATTGTCTTCAGAACAATTGTGGACAATTACATTAGCGCTCCAATTAGTGAGGACATGGAGTTCCTCCTTCCACAGGGTGTGGCCCCTATGTTTCTCAGGGTGGGAGCACTTGGGGACCCGAGGCTCTGGACACAGCATCCCCCTGCAGTGCCCTTTCGCTCTGCTGGCAGCTACTGTACCTCATGATTTAAACATGGACATTTCTAATTAAATGAGAGCTCAGCTGCACTCTTGAACTAATTTATAACATTTGATTTGAAATGTAATAGCTTCAACCTTCATCTGATTAAAACCAGTCCTATACTGTACATGGTTACTATTTCGACTCCAACATGCAGCCTTTATTTTTTACATTCCCCCTTCTACACAGCTGTTCAACTATTATCATCCAAATTTTTTAGGGGTGTGTGTGTGTGTGTGCCTTCTGATGGCAGATGTACTCACATTCTGTTTTCAGAGCGCTGAAGGGGTGTTGTTCACTGCAGTGTCCCCTTTTCAGGAAACCCAACTTTAAGAACACTGTTAACTTTCTTTGGGACAAAGACAATGTAGCACATTCTGGTGACTTTAAAAAATAGCACCTATCGATAGGGGTCACTCAAGAGCATAGAACTCCTGCCCCTTTCAGGGATGGGGTCTTGAGGTAGGTCCAGCGTTGGCATTGAGAGGATTGACACCAGCACGACTGCTTGGTCTCAAGGCTGCATGTTTGTATGTGCAGGATAGAAACACACTGATTTTCTCCAGGGAACTTCTGGAACACAGGCAGAGCAACTCAGAGGTGAGCGCCATGGGACCTTGGGCGCCGGAGGACTCCAGGGCAGCCGCAGAACTTTGGCCAGGAAGGGCGGTGGAAGGGGCTCAGTAGTCCGGGTTGTGCACCTGGAGCTGCCAGGCTGGCTCACACCTTATCCCTGAGGCCATACTTCAGTGGAAAGAATGAGGTGACTGGATTCAGGGAGGAGCGATGGCGGGATGGGTGTGGCAAGGAGAGGGACCGGAACTTGATGGAGAAGCCACTGGGCCTGAGGCCGAGTCAGGGTTTCTGAGGGTGCTGGGCAGGGCAAGAGGGTTTGTGAAGCATGGGCTTGGGGGACAGAGCCCCACTTCTCACTGTGGGAACTGCAGCTCAGAGCTCAGGAGAGACAAATTAGCTTGCGTCTATTGAAGGCAAATAGATTTCTCAGTATTTGGACTTTGGCTTTCATTTTCTATGAAAACCACATTTGGGGGCAGAGGGAGAGTTCAGCAGTTCCACTGCTTGTTTGGCAATGTCAAGAAAAGGGGTTCGATCCCTGGTACCACAAGTTGTGCTGGCCAAGGAACCCTGGACACTGGGTTACAGGAAACTGGGTATGGTGGTGCATGCGTGTAACCCCAGTGCTGGAGAGGCTGAAAGGAAGGCTGACTACGAGTCTGAGCTGCATAGCAAGACTCTGTGCCAAACAATAAAATATTTTTTTAAAAATGGAAACCACTCTGACTGTTTCAGCCGTATCTCATTTCTGTTTTCATCATGTCTAAATGTCTTCTTTCCTCCCTCTTCTTTTTTCTTCCTTCCCTTTCTTTCCTGCTTTCTGTTTTGTTTGAAATCAAAATAATGTGTCTAAAAGTCAAATATTCTATGGGGTTTATTCCACCATCTCTTCAATACCTCTGTGCCCTCCTCCCTCCACACAGGCACTTTAACTTCCTTCTCACAGGGCCTGGTGGGCTCAGCGCTGGCTTTGTCACCCAGCCACAGGCCTCTAAGGTCACAAGAACACTGGCTTGTCCCACCTTCTAGCCTTGCAGTTTTAGATGTTATCTATTGTGATCTTAGAGCAGAACATGAAAATTCAACTTCCTCTCATCCCACGCCTATTCCCAACAGACACGCACACACACGCCCATGTGCACACACGTACACCTATGTCCATATGCACATGCCCATGTGCACACACATGGACACGCATAATGGTTATGCTATTAGTATCTAAATATCATTCCCAATGCATGATGTAGGATATCATTACTTTTCTGCCTTTTCCAGCCTTCTGCTGGAATTGATGATTTTGATCACTTGTTTAGCTGGTGCTTTACACATACAGGTGCACTGTGTGGTGGTGTTTCAGTTGGCACATGCTGTGGTTCGCATCACGTGGCCGAGGTATGTGGTCCTTTGTGTGCCTCTGGGTTTGTATAAGAATGCCATGCCCTGCTCTCACGATGACAGATTCCTAGCGATGAGCTTCCTAGTGTGCAGCCTGGGTGCAGCCATTTCTGAATCTTTCTTGTTGTTTTACCCCACATTCTCTCTCCACAACTCCATCTCTCTGTGCATTTAGAGAGAGGGATGTATGCACTGAGTCTTCCATCAACTTCAACTTCTTAAAGAGGTATTTTCAAGAACTTCCAACCCACTCCAATTAGAACCACTCGCACTCTGTACATAGGGGTGACTGCACTGCGGGGTTCCCTTTGTCATGGTGAGTGCTCCTATCCTCTCCCTCCTTGTCAGAGGCCCTCATTCCCAGAGCCCCAGGAACACTCTCCGTCTCCGTCTCTGTCTGTTTCCCTCATCTTCGTTTTTGCCCTGTCTCAGTTACTCTTCTCTCATTGCTGGGACAAATACCCAACACCCAAAGTGAAGGAAGTAAGTTTATTAGCTCACAGTTACTGGAGGTTTCAATCCATATTCGGCTGGTCCAAGGCTGAGTGGAACAGGGCAGAGAGCATCCAGTTCATGGTGGCGGAACAGCAACAATCATGACAGAGGCAACTGACCAACCAGGGCAGCAGAGAGCAACAGTATCCAATCAGGACAGCAGAGCAACAGCCTGAGTCTGTCTCTCTGTCTCTCTTTATATTACATTCAGGCTCTCCACCTCAGCCTATCTGCCTTAGGCTACACCCATAATCCCAGAAATGCTTAAAACACATAAACCCAAGGATCATGGATCAAGCCTCAATCTATAGAAGTCCCTGCCCATGATTGCATGAGGCTTTGGGGGACAACTAGACATAAACCATAACAGGCCCTTCTTATGGTGGAACGCCTCTGCAGTTGTTTCCTAGGATAATTATGGACAACAGTTTCATTTCTTCAAATGCCATTACCCTGCCGTCACACTTCCTGCTGGTCTTAGTTAGGGTTAGGATTCTGATTGGGAATAGCTCTTCTGTGCTTCGGAGACCTCGTGCCACCGAGCTCTTGTGTCCACGTTGCTGTGGAGATTGCTTGGGGGCTCTGTGATTGCTGACCTGCGGCATGGAACCCGTATTTCTCCATTGGCGCTGAAGAGGCTGCCACTCAGTTCCCAGTGCGCTAGACTCGCTGTGACGTGGGGTTTCACATTGCCCTGTCGGAGTCTCTTTCCCTCCATTATGCTGGGGACTAACTGGACTCTGTAATTCTTTAAAATTTGTTTGTTTATTTGATACAGGGTCTTGCTGTGCAGTTCAGGCTCATAGTGATCCTCCTGTGTCAGTCTCCCCAGCATTGGGATTACAGGTGCATGCCACCACGCCCAGTTTCAGAGCTGGCACGGTATGCCCGGGATTCTGAGGTCAGCATGCAGTACTGGGATCGAACTTGGATCCTTGTGTTCCTCAGACAGGAGCTTAGACCATCAAGCTACCTCCCCAGCCCGTATAATTCTTGACATGCTTGCTTTTCAGCACTGGAAAATCCTCCTGAATCAATCCACTGATGATTTCCATTTTCTCAGTTCTTTCTAGAAATGATTATTTGGATTCCCACTCATTCGTTCATATTTACTTTCTTATTTTACATCAGTTTAGGTTTTTAGAATACTTTCTGGGATATTACCTGTACCTCATATCCCAGGTTGTCAGTAAAATTTTCATTCCTTCTATGTTCATTTCCAGGTGCCCCAGTTCTCTGCACATCCCAGTGCATTTGTTCAGGTAACGCCCTGGCTGTGCTTCTCGCACGCATCACCAGAAGCGAATTCTGGCCTGGTCTGCACAGCGCGGGCTCGGGCTTGCCCCCAGCAGCTGCCTTCCGCGTTGCTTTCCTCAGATGTCAGCATTAGCTGGTCCCGCTGGGCTGCTGGCTCTGAGCGGACAGCGAGGGATACTGCGCGGGCACACGCCGCGTGCACACGCCGCGTGCACGTGGTCTGTCCGGCGGAAGGCGATCTGGGTGGCTTGTCCTGAGGGAATCTTTGTGTCGGGGTCTTTTACTCTGTCCCCTGGGCTGTGCAAGACCCTCAGAGATGAACCTGCTGGTTCCAGCCCACAGCACAGGCGCCGCGCTGAGTGCCGTGGCCGGGCTGTCAGGGCGTGGCATGTAGTGAACGCCTCGGTGTCCGCAGAGCGCCTCGCTTCGTTACCCAGCCCTGTGCTCAGCAGTGCCTGGGACGCCAACTGGACCGCTGTGTGAGCTACTGGCACGCCCCCGGGATGGGCGGGACCAATGGACGCTGTGCGTGGGGATGGGACCTCGCTGGGGCAGCAGGCAGGTTCCCCTGGGCGACTTATGCGGAGCTCTGCCTTCGTACTCGCCCCCTCCCCGTCCTGCTCCTGGGGTTGGTGACACAGATCGGGTTGCTTCTCGCTGCCCCTTGTGCTGTCACCGCTGCCCCCAGCTTCCGACACAGCTCCTGTCCTTCTGTTTCTGTCTATCCTGGGGGCCAATGCTCTAGAAACAACACTCCTGCCATTTTTTCGTGGTGTTTTTGGTGGGGAGCATTCGGACCCCTCTCTCATCTTTAGCTCTAGTCTTTACGCGGTTGCTGGCAATGCCCAGGGATCTTGGACCCTTCAGCGAGCTCATCTGATTCGCAGCCGCTGAGTCCAGGCTTTCAGGGGTGGGTGCTTAAAGTTGAAAGGGTTTGCATTTCAGATGCCCAGTAGCTACTTACGCCCCCGAGAGGCTGATATTTTGTGCAGCTGCTGCTGGTGCTTTAGAGTGTGCACCTACTAGGCTACTTGGGGCAGGGGCGGGAATACCATGCCGACTTTCGAAGCCCAGGGCCCTTGCTTTGCGGGACCTGTTCCCGAATTCCTTCTCCTTTCAGCCCTGTTTCCCAGAACTGATGGTGACTTCCAGGATCAGAAAACTCCTGGAGCAACCACACAGTGATGCCACAGCCTCACGGGGCTCAGCCTGTGTGTGTGTGTGTGTGTGTGTGTGTGTGTGTGTGTGTGTGTGTCCTGTGCCCCTGAGGGCTCTCGGAGGCTCAAGTGGGGTTCTCAGGGAATAAGTAGTGTGATCAGCGACTCTCACCCAAGTTCTGTTGTGTGGAAACTCGAGAAGCCTTGTAGTGATTGGGTATTAGGTGACTATTAAAGGTGACTATATTAAATAAGTCATCCTTGCATTGTAGCTAATGGAAATCCACAGTCACATAATATCTGGACCTATGAACTCTGCTTGCCTTTCTCCCATGCCTGAATGTAAGTTACCTGTAACTGGGGGTTCCAGGGTTGTCACAGGGAGGAGGGGGGAATGGCCAGGAATCCTCTGTGACTCCCTGTCAGAGCGCAAGGTTGGCCCCACAGCTGCAGCTTTAGATGACAAAGGTGCCTTCCGCCACTGCCCAGGAAGACGGGGAGGCCAGAGTAGCACTGGAGAAGGGGGCACTGAGTCTATGTTTCTTTCCCAGGCTCACAACCTTCCACAGAAGGCAAGTGGAAATCCTGCTTCATTACTGACCGAGTCTCATGGGGGCTGCATGAACCCTGCCAGAGAACCAGACAGACTCATCTGCAGGGAATGGGTGCTTGGCAGCTCATAGGCAGGCGGTGAGGACTCCGCCCACGTCAGCTCCTTGGCACCAGCCTGGCTTCACTCTCAAACTCCCTGTTGGAGGGTGAAGGTGGGTGGGCACAGGGCAGTGGGCACGTTGTTAGTGTGGGCACGTCTGGCAGCAAAATGCCAGACGGGTGGGTGACTGGCAGCGAGAGACACATGAGAGCGTCCAAGGGGGAGCAGGGGCAGTGACAGCTGTGAGATAACCCTGTCCCTTCCTGCCTTGCCCCTGACACACTTTCTGGTCACACAGCTTCCCTTCACTGCTGTCTGTGTCCCACTCCCCTTTCTCTGAGAATACCCAAAATTAAGGAAAGAAAGGCTTATTTAGCTCACAATTTATGGGGGGTTCAGTCCATGCCCAGCTGGCTCCAAAGCAGAGCGGCTCACGGTAGAGGGCAGCAGCTCAGGGTGGTGGAAACAGCAAAACAGCAAGAGCAGTAGCCGCGACAATGGCCCGAAAGCCAGTCTGTCTCCCTTGCTCCCAGCCTGTGCCCCCAGGCCAGGGGTAGCACTCGCACCCATAATCCCAGCACTGGATCACGAGTTAACTACAGACTCTAGAAGTCCGCCCCATAACTGCAGGAATCTTTGGGGGCACAGCTGGACACAAACCACAACACCAGGCACCCTGGATTAGGTGCTGACTGCGCTGTGACTGAGCGGATCTGCGTGACCCTACTGCCGAACAAGGCCGTGCTGGAGGTTTGTGCGCCGGGACTTCCATGGTGGTCTGTGGGGAAGGCAGCTCAGCCTGGAGCAGACAGCAGGCTCAGCAGGCCCAGCAGGGCTGCCTCACACCCAGGCAGGGCACGCTGCTCCTTGGGGGAGTTCAAGGAGGTGCGCAGGGGCAGGCAAGGTGGCCCTGCCTGGACAGCAATCATCGGAGGACCCCGCTTCTGGGTGGTGGTGGTGAGAGGGACAGTGGGCTTGGGATCCCACTGCAGTGGACAGTGGTCAGGGGCCAGGAAGACATGTGGGAACTGAACACACACAGGGAAGCCAAGGAAACTCGGTAGGCCATGTGTGTGTCATTGTGGAAGGGCCATGGTGACACTTGGTGGCTGCCGGGGGGGGGGGCAGGGGGGAGGCTTCCTGCTAAGAGTGGTTACACACTGCCAACCTGCGAGTTTGGAGCGGCCTGGCCCGAGTATGGAAACTTTGGGACCCAGGAAAGAGGGGTAGAATCCCTGAAAAGTTTTCTTCATTCTGTTTTTCAAATTTAAACAATGCAGATAAAGTTCAAATTCACCTCCACTTACCACCCTTGCTCCGGGCTGCCTGAATCATCCCTGCTCCCATAATGCCTCATGGCCTGAGCGCAATGTAGCCCAATCCAAAATCCCACCATGCCTTGTCGTGGGTGTCTGTGTAGAGCGGTCCCTCGTCATCCACAGGGCACTCGTACCAGGGACTCTCGTAGAACCAGACCCACACATGCTCAGTGTCCTCACGTGGCACGGTGCGGCATTCGTGCAGCACCTACACCCCTCCTCCTGGCTGCTCTATCCCTTCTAGGTTACTAGGAACCCTCGGTGCGAGGTAAGCACACATGAGTATGCGCTTCAAGGACTATGAGGAAAAAGGCTGCTCACGTTCAGGACAGATGCAAATTTTCCCGCACCTTTGAAATCCGGGGTTGGACCAATCTGCAAACGGGGAGCCTGAGCTCAGGAGGCCAAGGGTGCACTGCACGTCCAGCGTCGGACTCCTCAGGTGCGTTTGTGGTCCAGGCGCCATCATAACAACACTTCACTCTGTGGGATATCCTGGAGCTCCACCCGTGGCATTACGTCTGGGTCCAGCTTGGATTCGGGAGCTGCTGCCAACTGCCACGGTCTGAGCCTGTCACATCCGACCTGTTCCCCAGAGTGTAAATCCTCAGGCTGGTTCCCAGTTTTTGTAGCGCAGAGAGCACAGCAGGGAACATTCTTGAGCAGTCCCATGTACACAAATGCAAAACTTTCTCCAGACCTCATACGAAGGGGTTTGACATAAGAAATTGATCAAGAGCTTATCCCAACCTTATTTCCTGCACAGGTGACACATTTTCCTTTGCATTTTATGTTTTACCACCGTGCCAGTAATAAGCAAGCAACTCACCAATGCAAATAAAAACCTCCCCGCCTAACAAGGCCTGCTCATTTTGCCACCTACGTTGCTATTAACATGCTACTGTTTGTGAGCTTGTTGGTCCCTGTGATGTGAAGTGTGACAGAATGAACAGTAGTAGCACTGGGGGCTGTGTGATAGCTTTGCCCCCACCCCTCCAGTTCTTTTCTGCTATCTCAAGAAAGAACAGGCAATGAACGTGTCAGTGCAAATGCAGTTGAGGAATTGCACTCGATCTCATTTTTCAGCCCGACGTCTCTGCTCTTTCATCAGGAAGATCAGCTGCATTTTATTTTTTCAGTCCCTGGGAACAACATCCAGCTCTAGTCAGCATGTTTAATGCACTTCTCAATGATGTTCTAGCACAATAAATGTCTGTGTCTCGTGCATGTGTGCATATGGTAAGAATTTCTGCGCGTTCTGGCTGGGGGTGGCGGGGACACTTGCGGTTGCTTTGTTAGCGCAGAGTGTGTGTTGGAGCGGGGAGGGCCCGGCGCTGTAGCTCTCAGCGCTGGGCGTAATGAGACGGCTTTGATGGTGTAAGATCTAGTGGGACGGCCAGTTTCGCACTTCAAAGCTGAGCAGATGGGCCATGAATACTGGTTAGCTTTGTACTCTTCCGAACGGTTGGAGACAATTCTTAACAGCTCCGTTTAATGAAGACATTGGAAAAGAAATGTTCTATCTTTAAAATAACTTTGAATTGCAAAGAGAGAAGTTTCTCCTACCCCTCCCATAGACTCCACTGAGAATAATTCTTCTCCTCTGCACTTAATTAGAGGCGCACAGCGCCCCTTGGTGCCGAAGTTTCAAACGCTGCTCGTGCTTCGTGCACTGCAGCAAGAGTGAGAGTAATCGGCCAGTTTTATTTTAGATGTGCATGTGGATTTAGGCAAGAACTTTTAGGGCTATCTGTTTTACCATCTGAAAGAATTTTTATCACTTGTGGTAAAGATTTTCCTCCCATCTCATTAAAAATACATAAATAAAAGCCAGCTAAACAAAAAAGCAGCTATATTAAGAGAGCTCACTCAAGCTAGAGGAAGCCCACAGGCTTCCACGTCTAGCACCCAGCTTAATTTTTAGCTCGTGCGCTTTTCCCTTCCTCTGTCTGCTTGAGTCTGAGGTGCTATCGGTTGGAAATGCTCTTTCTGATTGGCACTGCATCTGAAAATGTTTGATCCTTTCTGAGCATGCCTGAAGCTCTGGCTGAAGAGTAATAATGGTGACAAGTCACACGCGCATGCTGTGGGTCCCGGCGGAAGGGCTGGCGCGGGCTCGGGGCTCCTTCCAAGTTGTGCATTTTGGCTGGTGTAAAAAATGGAGCACAGCAGCTCCATTTATGTTCTATGAGCTGCCGAAATTAAGTCTGTTTAACAGTGAAATTTCAGCTCCGTTTATTCCAGGAGGCCTCGCTGCTCCACGTGGAGACTAAAGCGGAAGAGTATAGCCTCGATATCACGGAGTGCCGGCGGCCGCGGTGTTGGTCCCGCGCGGCAGTTCTCCGAGGACTAGTCTCCTGCAGCGCTCGCCTCTCCTGTGGCACGCTCTCAGGCACGCACCACATGCAGCCGCTCAGGGCAGCGTTCTGCCAAGGACGGGAGCCCTGGACCTCGCGCCGCCACGGGAAGCCTCTAACTGCCCAAAGCCTTGGCAGACAGCGCTGGAGACACTGCGAAGAGATGGCTCTTTAGTCAAAACGCCGGGTGACCACGGAGGTGTGCAAAGTAGACTTTAGTTACTTTCTTTGTTTCTCCTTGTACCAGGCCATGTTCGTGGTGTGTCACAGTTGGCTCCCCGTGGGTGGCACGCACGGTGGGGCTCTGTACCTCTCCCCCTTTGGTTTTTCAGCATCAGATGCAGTTACTTATCTTTTTTCCCCCCAGTTATTTATCTTATAAGACCTGATGAAGATAGCTATCACATACACAGACAGAACACCAGACTGATAGGCCAAAGGCCACATAAACACGGAAGACAGTCATATGAAGTCAGGTGGCTGAGGAGATAGCTCCGTGGCACAAGTGCCTGCCTGGCAAGCACAAGGTCATGACTTTGAACCCCCCCCCCCACACACACAAAGATTCCTTAGGGGCCAGTGAGATGGCTCAGCGGTCTAAAGCACCTGCCTGCTTAGGAAAGTTTAGGCAACCGCAGGTACTGAGGTTCAATCACCAGCACCCCCTGGGCAGGCTGAGCCAACCATAACACAAATAAATAAATAAAGTTAAAAAATAATAAACAAATAAAAAATAAGTCACCCAAATCATATGAAATCAGGAGCAAGATTCCTCATCGTTTTCTTCCCTCGCCCATTACCTTGCACTTTGTTCTATGTACATATTTTTTTTTCATGTAAGAGAAACCAAGCAATATTTAGCCTTGTATGTCTGACCTACATCCCATTCTGTCTCAGGGTGCCTCTATCTTCCTGCAGCTGATCCAGGCTTATCATTTTGATGGCTGAGGTGTACTCCACTGTGCATAAATGCTGTACTTATTTATTTATTTATTGAGACAGGGTCTCGCCATGTAGCCCAGGCTGGCCTAGAACTGACAGTGATCTTCCTGCATCAGCCTCCCAAGTGCTGGGATCGTAGGCTTGCGTCCTCATGCAGACATGTTTATTTATTTATTTACTACTTAAAAAATGCCACCACTCAACAGTCCAATCCTTTTTGGACCAGGGGAGCGGGACAATGGGTGGCAGCTTGGGAAAACCCTGCCCACTGCGAGTGCCAGGCTCACTGGGCCTTTGGGCAAAGCGTGGTCAGGATGTGCCCTGCCCGCTTCAAGAGCACAGGCTGTCACTGTACTCCTCTGAGCTAGGAGGCCCAGCTGCACGGCTCGTGCAGCATGGAGACCCACAGGCATGGTGGCCTCGGCTGGAGGACAGCACCAGGGTGAGCCGAGGCCCTGGGGACCTGGCCCTGGTGCCTCACCAGGGGGCACCAGGCAGTCTTAGTGGTGATAAGCCCACGTTCATTGTAAACATGTGGTGTTCCCTTCCTGGCCTCTGTGAGTTCCTGGTGGACACACACACTCTTGGCAGGTCAGGTGTACGTGGCTGATGTGTGTCTAGCGAGAGGCCAGGCTCTACCTGAGGGAGGTGACATGCATTGGGGGTGGAGGGATGGATGCCACCACAAGCCCCTGAACGGTGTAGACCTGCTCAGGACTGTCAGTCAGGATGTGCAAAAGCTGTGACATCTGGGACAGGTGGGCCCTGTAAGGAGAGCCCAGGGTGGCAGGGAGGCGCTGGGAGCCTGTGTGCTGTTGGCTGGGACATGCTGACCACTTGGTCCCTGCTGGGAGCCACTGGGGCTACTGCAAGGGGTGGGGACAACTGCTAGAGGAGCCACCACCAGCCGTGTTACTGCAGCAAACTTACCCCCGTGGCTGTGATGATGGACAGTGCCTGGCTGCCCCAGCCTGAGCTGGAACTATCTGTGTTATCTTCTTTGAGAAGCTGTTTTTGTCCCAAATGTGGGAACATCTGAAATGACGGGGTGAGTTTTACCGACACATTTGGGAAATCAAACGGCAGGATCAACACTGTGGTGAATGTACGCTGTGCATCGTCTGAGAGGGAGCGGTTAGTCGCACCCTCGAGCTCAGTGGGAGACATTTCTTGAAATGCAGCAGTTTGAGTCGTGTTTCAGCAGGCTGACATCTGTTTGCCTGGCCCCCTTGGGTTGCGGCCCTCGGGAGCCAGCACTGAGTTCTCGGGAGGAGGAGCGCACGGGAGCACTGCCAAAGCCCTGGCAGCGCCTCCCTGGGAGGACAGTGAGCAGACATTTCATTTCTTTGTTTCATTAGGGAGCCTCTGTTGGGGTCCTCCCGGGTCCTCCCACTGTGACGTTACGCAGTGGGGAGTGGAAGCAAGCGATGCTAAAATGTCCAGCGCACTCCAGGAAGCGGCAACAGGCCAGCGCCACGGAGCAGTCAGGCCCGACAGAGCCCGCAGTCAGAGTCGCGCGGCAGCCGCGGCGGGAGCCGGGATGCCTAAGGCCCCTGCGCACCCAGGCGCGGTCCCCTAGATCCTTCCGCCGGATCGCTACCCATTCTACTGGGTTGCTTCTCGTTTTTGTCATCTATTTCTCCTTTTACTTCCTCTTTTTTCTTTTGATTTTATAAAGAATTTTAAAGCGAGTTCCTACACTCACGAGAATTTGCGCCTCACCTAATGAAGATGCACAGGCACCGCGCGGCTGTTCCCTCCCATAAGCAGAGGGCCCCTCCCTCACGCCAGCCACCCCCCAGCAGTCTGACTCCTCGGGTGCAGTGTGCGGCCAGGCCGGGCTCTTTCTGCTCAAGCGTGCCTGGCTGTGACCTGATGCCCTTCACACGCAGTGGCGACGGCCTTGCAGGCTTCTCTCGGCCTATGTGTCCGCGAATGCCGCTGTAGTCTGCCTGCCTGTGCTTGCCGCGAAGACAGGCTCGGTTTTCTACAGGAGCTCACCTTCCCCAGCTGCCTGTCTGCTCCCCGCTGGTGCCCCGCCGTTCGTGTCTTTACCCTGGTGTTTCCCAGGGGACAAGCAAGCTCCAGATTGCACCGAGGCTTGGAGTTTTCAGCAAGAGCTCCTCGGCGCAGGTTTTAAGCGGAGCCTGTGCAAGCTGCCCACGGGTGCCTCTTGGCTGGAGGCACAGCAGCTGCCAGCTTCCTCGTCGCTCGTGCAGTCTTTGCCGAAAGCAGTGGGACTCCTAAGGCCCGCAAGGTGAGATGCTCTAATCCTATCGTCACTTCCGCACCTATTACCTGAGCCCATTTGGTATCTGTGAGTCCCTTCCCTCACCAATTGAGCTAGCTGGCTACCCTGAAGTACTGTTCAGACAGGAAAAGCTGGACACACGTTAATTTTTTTCCTTTTAATTAATAGAATTCTAGAGAAGGCGCCAGTGTTTTGAGGGAGGCCTTTTCCTTTTCCAAACAGAGAAATTCCGAATCAAAGATGTCGCGTAAATGGCTCCAGATCCCAAAGCCCTAGTAGGCAGCAGAGCTGGCGTCCACCCTCTGTCTCCTGGCCCCAAGTGCTTGCTTTATTTCTCCTCAACTGAAGGCACTTCTGTGCTCATAGCCGCCGCTGGGAGCGTCTCCAGTGCTGGAGAGCCCGGCTGCGTGGATCCTGCGTTCTCCCAACCCGGGGCTGTCGTGATTCCGTGATTCCGTGGAGCTGGGAAAGCCTCGAGGCATGCAGGAGTAGCTAGGAGGTGTGGCTGAAGCAGGTTGACGGCAAGGCCATGGCGAGCTGCAGGAGCCGTCTGCCCTCGCACCCTCGACCCCTCCTTCTCCCGCTGCCCCAGCTCCTCCCCTCTGCTGCCCTGCTGACCCAAGGGGGTAGTTGCACTAACTCTGTGGTACATGATCCTGGGATTCCTTAGCCTAGGTGATCACATTACTGGCTCTGGCCTTGCTGGCTCCACTGGAGCTGTGGCCTTTTGGCATCGTAACGCAGTAGTACACACAAACCCCTTAGGTTAAAATAAATTTAGGAGATTTGCAGGGTTCCATGCACTTCCGGGCCTTTCCCCAAGACCTCTGTGATCTGCCGCAAGAGTGTCCGCTCACCACCCTCCACCGTCCACTCTTTCCAGCCCTAGTTAGAACCCAAGTGACAGAGGTTTTGCTGGGCAGGTCTCCAGTCTTGGGCAGAAGCCCTGTCCTGGCTTCTGATGACTCACAATAAGCCTTACATAAAAAAGGCCCTCGCTCCGCTGGGCCAGGCCTGAGCCGAGGCACCTGGGAGCTCAGTGCCTGTGTGTGAAGGAGGAAGACGGAAGCTGTCCCTGTCCTTCCTGTGGCAAATGGGAGCCAGCCCTAGAAGATGCTGCAGTGGCACACAGAAGAGGGTGAGTGCTGGGGGCACAGAGAACCCAGGTATCAGAGCAACAGAAGGATGGGCACTGTCCCCTCATGCAGAGTGGCCTACAGCTGTTTTTCTGAATGAGGCACATGGACCCAGAGTCGCCTGGAAGAGCTCTGTGCGGTCGTGGACATCATAGCCTATGTCTGCACTGTCCAGTACGGACAGAGGCTGCTCGATCCTGTGCTCACCAAGTGCTTGGAAAGTGGCAAGGGCAACAGGAAATGTAGATCAATTAATTAAAATCATAATCAACGCTGTCATAACACTGGGGGCTGCCAGACTGGGCGGTAGCGCCCTGGCCCTCGCTTTCTTAACTTTCCCTATATCCTAACAACATGTTCAAGGTTGGAGCCAGTACAAAGTGGTTCAAAAATTAAAGATGCTCCTGGGTGTGGTGGCACACCCCTGTGATCCCAGCCCTCAGGAGGCAGAGGCAGGAGGCTCACCATGGGTTCGAGTGCAGCCGGGCTACTCAGTGAGTTTAAGATCAGCCTGTTTTACACAGAAGGACAGAAGCGTTAGGGACACCAGTTCCACTAATCTCGGGGGTGCATTTTCCTCATCAAATCAGTCCGTCATGCATTAGGAACTCAAGCTTCCTTGTGGAAGGACAAAGTTTTATGAAGGATCCACCTAAGAAAAAGTTAATTGCACTCAAAATTTGGCTTTTATAGTTCGCACACACCATGCTCTTGTGTGAGGCCTGCAAACACAATGCCACCTAGTGCCTGCGAAGTGTGTCGTTAGAACACGTAGCTTTAACCACAAGCGATATGCTTTATGTTCCGTACATTTTGCCACCCATGTGGCTCATGAGTAAGGCCCCCCCAAAGCCTCATGCACTCACAGGGAGGACTTTTCCAAGGCAGCTGGACCTTGTGTGTGGTGCAGGACTGACGGTACAGGAAACTCAGTGGCCTAGTGTAGTCTTGGGTAGGGATGGTGAAAGTCCCATCCCGGGTGGGCGTGGCACCAACCATTTTCAGCAACCAATGGGATTGTGGCCTGGAAGGGATATAAAGGGAAAGAAGAGAAGGAACTTGTTATAGTTTGGGTCTAGTTGTCCCCCCAAAGCCTCATGTAGGTCATGAGGCAGACACTACTGGAGGCTGTTTTAATTATGAAACCTCCAGTACCTGTAAACTAAAGAAACCTTTCTGCCCCTAAGCTTGTGTGTTGGGTATTTGTCCCAGCAATGAGAGAAAAGTAACTAAGACAGAATTTGCTACTGGGAGTGAGGTCATTGCTGTGGCCAAACCTGACAATGTGGATTAGACGCTTTTGGGAATGGCTAGAAGACTGATAGGGACTCCTGCCTGTAAAGACCAGGCTGTAGAGGTTTCTGCTAGAAAGAAGGACTGTACTGGTTGTTGGACTCCCGATAATTTGTGTTTCGGGTGGGCATAATAAAACTTGTCTGAATTTTGCTTCTGTCCAGAGACTTTGCTTGAGACTGAGATTAAACATGGAGGATTGATTAATCTTTCAAAGGAAATCTCAAAGCAGTCAAATATTGGGGCAGTGGCATGGTTATTGTTGGTGGCTCTTAGTCAGATTTATGTTGAGAATGAAAAGCAAAGAGCCTATCAGAGTGATTTCAAATGTTATGAGTCTGGCCAGAAAGACAGTGCCAGGAAGGCTGTGAACTGCAAAGATAGAGCTGAGATCTCCATTTCCCAGGAGGGACAGGAGAGTAGCAAAGACGTCCTGGGGGCATCACAGGAGGTGGCAGGTTCTCACCCTTTGCAGCCTCAGAATCACAAGGGTGAGAGACTTTGTTTTGAGGAGAAAGCCGCAGAGTTCATGTTCCAGAATGGAGGTAGTGGCCACACCAGACGATCAGACTACAGAATCCTGCCAGCATAGAGAATTTGTTTCTTGGAATTGGGGTCAGAGTGCTTAGCCATCTAGGCCATCAACCCCTACAGCTAAGAGAGAAGGAAGCTGGCTACTGCTCCAGCTGGCAGCAGTCCTTGGTATCATCCATGTAGCATTGGTTTTAGGTGCATAAAAAATGCAGGAGTTCTGAGGTTAGGAAGGCTTTCACCTCAATTTCAGAAGAAGGCCTGGGAGGCCAGGCAGTGTGCCCCTGAGAGGGCAGTGTTTGAAGCTGTGAGAAGCCTACTCTATGGAAATCCCAAAAGTTAGGAAAAGCCAGAAATGTGGATCATCTAAGGAAAACTGAAAACAGGGAGCAAAGCGAGCCTAAGAGTGAAGCCATGGGAACTGCCGCCAAGAGTGCCATAGAGGCAGAGCCACATGGAGCTTACAATTTGCCACAGATTGCTTTGGAAGTTCCACATGGACCTATAGAACATAATGTTTGGCAACCTGGATTTTGGACTTGTTTTGGCCCCAGTGGTTTGTATCCTTCTGTGTATACCTTTTGGAATAGCAATGTTTATCTTGTGCCTTTGACTATTGGGTGTGTTTAAGTTTCTATTTGTATAGGGGCTCACAGTTGAGAGTTTGCCTTGGATTTGGGACTTGGATTTTTCAGCAATGCTAAAACTGTTAGGACTTTGTCAACTCTTAGAGATGGACTAATATGCCTCTTTCAGAAAGGGATATGCATGAGACTTTGAGGGTCCAGGTGTGGAATGTTGTGGTTTGTGTCTAGCTGTCCCCCCAAAGCCTCATGTAGGTTGTGGGGCAGATGCTGCTGGAGGAGCGCTGAGTGGCTTGAGGGGCATGGCCAGAGGACCAAGGAAGAGCTTGAGGAGCGGGGCCAGGGGCACAAATCACTAAACTGACAGCATGCTCTGTCAGATTTCCCCCCAATCCCTAGGTGGTGGTCCCTTGGAGGTATGGAGTGAATCATCCTGGACATAGCTTTGCAGAGTCTCGAAGTCTTGCTGTGTGATTAAGGCTGCTTTAAATTATAAAACCTCCAGGAACTGTGAACTCAGTAAACCTCTCCTCCCCTATGCTGGCTTGTTGGGTATTTGTCCCAGCAACGAGAGCAAAGTATCGAAGATGAGCCTGCTGCTGCTCACCACAGCCACCTCCTGATTGCTGCCACGAGCAAGTCCTCTGGGATGCCTTCTGCCATGCCACCCTGCCTTGGAGCAGCCAACACTCAACAATCTACATGCCGAGTGAAATAAACCTTTTCCCTCTAACTTGTGGGTGTTGGGTGTTTCATCCCAGCAAAGCAAGAGTAACTAAGCCAAGGGGCTGGGGAGATAGCTCCGTGGCACAAGTGTCTACCTGGCAACTGCAAGGTCATGAGTTGGAACCCTGGTCCTGCAAAAAAAGAAAAAAACAAAAGTAAGCCAGCACCGCAACGTATTCTCCTGCTTTGCTTCCTTTCACTGGGCCTGATTTTGGTTTCGAGTTGTCCACATTTCTACTCCTAAGCGAGTCTTACTTCCTCGAGCAGCGCAGACAGGGCTGGGCTGGTGTTGGTGGCCACATCCTCTTGGGAGCTGCTTCCTCGCTAGAGAGTGGGGTCCTGCTCATCTGGCTCATAATGTAGCAAAGCTGCAATAACACCTGCAAAACGCCTGGCCAGTCCCAAAGGGTCGCTTCTTCCTGTCAAAGTGGAGATTTTTACAAATGTTACTCAGATGATTGTCGTTCAGTATTCTGTTACAGAGAAAAGCAAGAAATTGGCTGTGCCTGATGTTCTCCAGCGATTTGCCTCACACATGCAGCGGCGTCATCTATGGCTAAATTTTCAGAAGTCTATTTCCTGGTTTCTAATTTGAGCCTCCCTCAAGGCAAGAAGGATTACACCACAGATGTCCCCAGCTCCAGGCCAGGTGGGCTGGGAGGATGGTCAGGTACATGGACCAGAGCTCTGAGGAGGTGCGCTAGCATCGAGAGCACAGTGATTCGCTGTGGCATGAAATTAGGCAAACACTGGGACAATTTAGTTGTTCTTGATGTGCTATCAGAGTAGATGGTCTGATATTTGGGAGACTTTTGACGTCTAAGTTAAAGACAAATGCAATTAGCATCTCTGTTTGTGCTCAGTTACCTAGAACAACTGGGAGTGGAACTGTTTAAACCAGAGGGAGTGTGGCTTCTCAGTCCCATCTGCTGATTGTCCGAGTTGGGACAATCTTTGTCTCTACTCCATCATTGTGTGCTTTATAATGTTGGCTTGGACATGGACAACTCAAGGGAATTTCTGATTTCTTTGTCTAATTTTACTCCACATGGAGATCTTTGGTCTATAAGAATTTTAACAAAATCTGCAAATACCAAGTTAAAACTTGAAGATGCTAAAGCTGTCAAAACGTGTTTCAAGATGACTGTTCAAAGGTAGTGTTTAATACTGGTGATGACGTAGTTAGAGAAACTTGTACTGCTTACAGTAGTGTAAATTGGTGTGTTTTGGAGGCAAGTTTGCCACGCATACCTAGGGCTCTAAACATGTGCATAGCTGCCGCGCAGCAATTCTGGTGCTAGTGACAGAGCCTGAGGAGAAAGTCAGAGACCGGGTGCTTCTGCACAAGTCTTTGTGAGGGCTTTGCTTGTCACCACAAACACTGGAAGCAACGGAAATCTTTTCTCCTTGGGCAATGATTATCGATTAAAGAATGGCTCACCCTGAAGCATGAGGCTTTGGCAGAAGTTTTAGATGTGGAAAGTATAACCTGCTATTAAGAGTTTATAGTTCATGAACTGGTGCACCACGATTCGTCAAATAACCTGCCCGAAGTTCATCAGTGGACAAAACAGTTTGTATCCTGGCCAGACTTCACACTATATTTGGGGAGAACGGTGGGGAGACAGTGAATAACAGGCTTCGTAAGTGGAGGGGCAGAATTGGGGACCGCACGAGATGGAGAGGAGTTCCAAGAGCAACCGCCCCCACAGATGGATGCACTGGGAGTTCTGTGCTGCGGTCCTGGGGCTGCAAGGTGCTAGCAGCCTGGGCTCATGGCTGAGGTCCTGCTGGGGTCAGGGAGGATGAGCAGGCTGCCGGCCAGGCCATGAGGAGAGGGCTTGGCGCTAGTGGACAGCAGTGTGGGCAGCAGGTATTAAAGTGGGGCAGGCGAGCTCAGCAATGTAAAGTTCTGGCTTTCTTTGTAACACAAATGTATTAGGAAAACATCTATGAAGGCCCGAGGCTTCGCTGATCTGCATGACTCCCCTCAGTGACTCTCCGAGGAATGTCACATGGTCTGGAAGGCTCCAGTGCACTCCCCAGGCTCAGGTGGGAGGGCGCTTTGTGTGAAGGAGAAGGTGGCTTGCTGTCTGCAAGGGCCCTTGGGGTGGCATGGGCTGACAGGGTCGGGACCCCAGCAGTGTACACGGGGCGGCCCGGTGTGGTCGCGGGAGCGGTGCTCGCTTTCAGATGTTTTACAAACCACGTAGTAATGAGAGTTTAGTTCTCTTAACCAAAGCCTTAGGTCACTTTAATTGTACATATTCGTCCTTAAACTTTTTATGTAAAGATTGACTAGAAAAACCCTAACCCTAAAAGGTCTTCATCTTTTGAAGCAATAGCCATTGAGGTAGAACTCACGGTATCTCTTTGACCAGGATAGAAGTGTTACTCATTTAGCTTTTCAGTGAATTGAGTTGCCAGTAATGCTATCTCCCCAACATGTTTGCTTTTTATTTTATTTTTTATGTATTTAGTATAAGGCCTAGAGAGTCTTATTATGTACAGCAGACTTGTAGCAATCTTCCTGTTTTCAGCCTCTCAAGCACTGGGATCACAGGCACGCTCCACATTGGCCATCTCAGTCCATGCAGCAGGGCGGAGCCAGCGCCACAGGATGGGGATTGAATCCCCGGACCCTGTATCTCCTAAGCAGGCACTTTATTCTGCTGAGCTATCTGGCTGGCCCTGTTGTCGCCACGCCCCTTGAAGTGGTTTTACGTATTTTCTAGCCTTTAAAATGACTACATACTTTTTCTAAACATTTTTTGTTATATCAGCATTTCCCCAACATATTTTTCTATACTTTTTACCAAAACAGAAAATCCTTAATACATTTTCACTATGTTTATTTCTTTTGCTGGAAAACTTCCATAGAATGATTGGTGCCAATAGCCTCGTGACAGATTAATTTGAGCATCCCAGAGTGGAAGTGGGCTCTTTCAGGGGACAGCTTTGTGCTTTGAAGAGGGGAAAGGTGACCTCCGGGTAGCTAACGGCCTGTTCCCGCACCAAGCACACAGCACTGCTTGGCCGGCTTCCTGCTGAGGGCATGTAGCTGGCCAGCTCTGCCTCTGCACAGGCAGAGCAGGGACAGCTGGCACTCTCAGGCCTGTAGGTAAGTACTCTGCACTTACACATTTTTTTTTTTTTTTTTTTTTTTTGGCTTTTTGAGACAGGGTCTCGCTATGCAGCTCAGGCTGGCCTTGAGCTCATTTTTGTAGCCCAGGCTGGTCTCGAACTCACACGGATCCTCCTGCCTCAGCCTCCCAAGTGCTGGAATTACAGGCATGCGCCACCACGCCCGGCAGCACTTACACATTTTAACACCCCACACACTCAAGGGGTACGTTAGACATTGCTGCCTGACATACTTCGTGAATGGCCAGAATTTATGCATCGTTGTTTAAAGATGCAGGGAAACTGTGAACTGCAGCTGCACAAAGCACCTGAGGCGCGGCCCTAGCTGGAGGGTGGGAATTCTCCAAACCAGAGCCAGGCCTTTCTGCTTAGCTTTCCTGGTGGCTAACAGGACCACTCTTCTCTGCCTTCCCACTGTTAATAATCCCATGTCCGTCATCAGGCACTTTTCTGGACATAAAAGAATCCACTGCATGCCACTCTGGCGTTGGAAAAGTATTTCCTAATTTTAAGATGAATTTTTCAAAGGAGCCTATCTTTGTTTTCTGCTGCTTGGCAGGAATTCTTCCTGGCATGATGGAAACAAGGCGTCAGCTGCTGCTGAGCACAGAACCAGCGGCTGGGGCATGAACTCAGGAAAGACTGGCTGTGCCGTGGAGGCCTGTGCAGGCAGGACCCAGGGGCCCGTCAGACTCACTTCACTGGTGTCCTCGCATAGGCCCACTTCTACGGCCCGTGAGGCACAGGGGCACGACGTGAGCTCAGGAGTGGGGAGCCCAGAGTGAGGAGCTGTTATGGTTTATGTCTAGTTGTCCCCCAAAGCCTCATGTAGTCATAGGGCAGAGACTTCTATAGATTGAGACTTGATTCATGAGTCACTGGGATTATGTGTTTTAATACTGATGGGGTTATGGATCTGAGTACGGCTGGGACTATGTGTGTGGTCTAGGGCAGATATACTAAGGCAGAGAGCCTGAATGGAATATAAAGAGTGACAGAGAGACAGGCTCAAGCTGAACTGTTGCTGTCTGCTCCCCTGCCTCTGTTGCTATTATTGCTGCTCTGCCGCCATGAACTGGATGCTCTCTGCCCTGTTTCACTCAGCCTTGGGCCAGCTGAATATGGACTGAAACCTCCAGTAACTGTGAGCTAAATAAACCTTTCCTTCCTTCATTTTGAGTGTCAGGTATTTGTCCCAGCAACGACTAAAAAGTAACTACGACAGGAGCATCACAACCTGTCACAGAACAGGTCCCCGGGTGGAGCCCTGGGGAGTAGCCCAGCCCCTCACCCTGTACCCGTCTCTCACGTCTGCATCAGCCACGAGATGTGGCCCTGCTCTCTTCCGACCTGGTGGTTCTGTTTGCCTGCAGACTTCTCAGTGAAGGTCCAGGGTCGGCTGCGGTTCTCTGGGGGCCAAGACCCGGGGGCAGCTGACTGCTTCCCGTGCAGCCGCAGACCCGGGCTCCGAGCCTAGTACCTTGCTGTGCTCTACTTGAGGCAAAGGCAGCGGCCACCTTCCCTCAGTCTGTTTCACACCTTTATATGTAGCAACCTGTGAAGTTCTGGCGCCAAGCAGATTTTCAGGGAAAGAAGTATTGAGGGCGGTGGGGAATTGAATGGTTGGAAGAGAGTCTATTCATTCAAACTGTAATGCTGCCCACAAAGGTGAAGTTATCTCACAGATGCAAAATCCTGAGACATCCCAGAACACGCCCTGCCTCCTCCCGGCTACCCCAGGCCAGCCAGCGGCTGAGAGACCAGGAGGAAGCGAGCAGGTTCTGAGGCCACCCAGCAGCCACTTCTGCCCTCCTGAGGTGGAACTCATTCTGCAGAGAGGAGTAGGGCGTATCTTCTCACCTCCAACTGAAAGCGATAGTGTCTGGAACCATTGTTGAGAATAGCTTTGATCTCCAGGGGAAAAAACCCAACAAAAAAACCAACATGTGTTTCTTCTGAGCACAGCTTTTCCACTTTCCTACTGGGCTCCCCGCTGCTGTTTTGTCTGATGCAGTTTTTATGTGTGTGACTCCAGACACAGCCCGACCGCAAGCATCTTCCAACCAGACATTAATAGCGCGGCTCATAGGCATTACTGTCAGTGCACACACGCAAATACTGCACTGTGTTTGCAGAGCTACACATCAGATGGGAATTAAGTGCATTTGGTTATTTTCTGCTTAAACAATCTGGCGGAGGGAGGGTGCGGCTGTATCAGCCAGAGGGCTTCTGTGTCGCAAGCCGATGAATGCAGCATCTCTGCCCCAGAGAACTAGCGCAATCGGTGGGGACTCCAGGCCTGCTGGAGCTCCCTTGGGAAGCGACAGCAGCTGAATCTGTTTCCTTTTCTTCTTGAGAAAAAGTACCTAGGAGTAAGCCTGATGTGAGCGCTTGGGAAGTGCAGCTGGCGTAGAGGTTTCCGCCCTTCGTGGCTTGCTTTAAGGCACCTTGCCACCACCGTGTCCTTGGCCCTGTGGCAGGGGTTCTCAGGCCACCGAGCAGTGCCAGGTTGCGGCGGCAGGTGGACGGAACCACAAACGGAGAAATGCATCTGCACCTCAGGTTTCTAATCTTAGAGCACAAAGTGGGAAGATTTCAGTTCTGTGGCATTTAACTAGAAATCTGATTTTCTGGGATTAATTATCTCTCTCATTTAAAATACCTTCGTGGTAGGTTTAAATTAACATAAAACACCAAGCTCGGCACTTAAATAAGGTCAGCGGGACTGCCGAATTTAAACGCGGGACTTGCGTCTGTGTAATTGGATCACCATATTGGTTTTGACTGGGAAGGGCTGAATGCAGGAAGTCGGAAAAGCAAGAGCCTGGGCAGAAAGAGAGATTTTCTGCGGGTGCTTTCTTTGTCTTCCTCCTTCCTCTCCCAGGGGAACTGAGTCGTGGCCTCCTATCCCCACCCCATGGGGACCACTGCCACCGGGACAGGGTCACTGCCACCGAGACGGGGCCAGAGACCACTCAGGTTCAGTGTCTGTATCCGCCGTCCACTGTTGGAGGTGGAGCAGCAAGACGAATGCGCGCTGCGGTGTGGGCGGTGCCGGCAAGGCCAGGGATGAGCGTGTGAGTCTTCCACGCTGGCTGCATCTTATTAAAAGAAGCTGACAGGCCTGTGGCTGATGCTTAGCTTCATTTTCATGAGTGGTAACGAGCCCTACTGTGTGCAGCGGGGGGAGCTGCAAAACAGCTTCCATCCTTCCAGGATCTCCGAGCTACTGGGTGGCCCTGCCCGGGGTCAGTGATACTGGTCTCATACTGATGGATTCCTCTGGGCAGCACATTCATTTACAGCCTGGAATGATCAACTGGAAATTCTACTAGAGAGGGCGAGTTGTTGGATACACCGTGGTAAGATCTCTATTCTTGCACTTGCTGGCAGGATCCTGAAGAGTAGTGTCAGCCAGGGGTGCGAGTCCTGGGGCGCACGCAGCAACAGCTTTTGAAGGCGAACCGCTCCGACTGGCTGGCCTTCAGGTGGACGTGTGACCGTCAAGGGTGGGATGGCATTTTCGTGTGGTGCCGCGCTGCGGGCCAGGCCTGTGTCCTGACCACCACTGTGGCAACGTCACCCAGGGTGTGGTACAACCTCTTGAGCAGAGCCGGGAGGGCCAGCTGCCTCTCAGAACCCTGGGAGACACTGCTGGGTTTCAAGCTGGGGAGGGTGGCCCTCAGGGGAGTACCACAAGTTGTGACATCACTGCAGGCCAGAGGTTAGAGAGGCCCGCTTGGATGTCTCCCAATAAGGAACCGTGTGGGGAGGAAAGGAAGTCCCAACTGGGCTCTGTGGAATGGTAAAACCAACACGATTCTCAAGGATACTTAGAGCCAGCAATTGGTGCACAATGTAATGAGACATGCGTTGACTGCTAGGAAATTTAATTTTTATGAAATCAGCATTCTGGGGAAACACTATAATCTGATTCATCCCTGCAGAATTCCCATCCGTATGTGGGGAAAAGATGAGCCACCACTCTTGCACTGATTTGCTGTACACAGTCGATGGGCAGCCCGGGAGCATGCTGGGAGAAGGCAACCCGCAGTGCCTCTGGGTGAGGTGGACACCAGCAGGGTGAGCAGAGCTCTAACAGCAGCAGCGATGGCAGGAAAGGGGTCTGGGGCCAGAGCCACTTCCACCTCCGTCAGGGCCCAGCCATCCTAGCCTTGGCAACGCCCACCCCCACCCCCAGACCAGGAAACTGCAAGCCTCAGCTTTTCATCTATGCTGATTTAGCCCAGTTGTCCAGCTCATAACATAAACTATAATTAGGGCCCAGCTGTTTCTGGAATGCCAGCTACACCGTCTCCAAGGCTTTGAAAAGCCATACGGTGCCGGTCCCCAGCTGTGGAGTGACAGTCTGCTCTGCAGTGGCAGCCCAGGGCATGCTGGTGCCTGCCATCAATCCTAGCACTGGGAGGCTGAGGCAGCATGATTGCCTGGGCTATGCGTTCTGCAGTGAGTTCATGGCTGCCCGGGCTCTGTAGAAAGGCCTTGAGGGGAGACAGAGCCTTGCAGATGGTGAAGGAGGGGGGTGAGGCGCCACGCGGAGCCACCAGAGCCGCCTGCGGTGCTGCCTCCTCCCCGGAATCAGGGCTGGTTGTTCCTTCGCATGACTTCCTCGAACCAACAGGAGACCGAGGCGCAGAAGCTTGGGTCAGCGAGTTGAGCCCTTGGTACCCCCGGGGAGCACTAGATGGGTTACGCCCAGCGCTGCAAGAGTCGCTGCCCACGAAAGCGCTGGGGCCTCTGGATGGTTCAGGAAGAGCTTGCATGTGGTCCAAGCTATGGCTTCATAGAAATTCTAAGCAAAGTGCTTTTTTTGACCAACGAAGAAAGGAAAGCCCCAGAGCTCAGCTCCAGCTCCTGTGAATCGGAAGCTCTGTGTTCGCGTGAATGTGGAGATGGCCACCTGGATGCCCTCGGTCCTTACGGCAAGGCTGCTAGGCCTGCCGTACCTGTGGGCAACGAGAAAGGGACCTGCGGGGCTTCTCCTGGCTCTGCATCCCAAGTTCTGTATTCAACTCTCCTGTCTCTTGAAAAAAAATACCATGCTTTGGAAGTTAAGGTCTGACCTCAAGCAGCTGAAGGGTGCAGAGGAGCAGCAGTTTCAGGTGCACTGCTGCTGGTCCCAGAGAGGGGGCGCTGGTCCTTCGCGGAGTTTAAGTGGGAAACCGGATCTACCACTGGGCAAGGGAAAGATGTTGCAGAAGAACGCGAATGGCAGTGGCTCAGCTCCTCACTCTGGCCACAGTGCTGGCCGGAAAATGAGCTGGACGAGAAGTGAACCAAGTTTCCTAGTTTAAAACCATTTAAAGGATTCAAGCCGGGCGTGGTGGCGCACGCCTGTAATCCCAGCACTCGGGAGGCTGAGGCAGGAGGATCGCTGTGAGTTCGAGACCAGCCTCGGCTACAAAAGTGAGCTCAAGGCCAGCCTGAACTGCACAGTGAGACCCTGTCTCAAAAAGACAAAAAAAAAAAAAAAAAAAAAAAAAAAAAAAAAAAAAAAAAAAAAAAAGGATTCAGTGCGTGAACTGAGGCACGACTGACTACACGTGAAATACAAATCGTACGTGTATCATCCTCTTTATGAAATAAGAGAAGCTACCTGCTGACTCGGGCAACTTCATGTACGTATTTAGCATTTATATTCCTTTAGGATGGGATACTGTACTTGCTAGCCACAAATGCAGAGAAATGTGTTACACTAATTTTCTTCAGCTAGAAGATTATAACCTTCTACAAAAAGTACACTGTGTAAATTTATGTCAAGAAATTAAAAATAAAGAAAAGATTGCACTCTATCTTTTTATAAGATCAACCACTTGGACTGATTTTTTTTTTTTTTTTTCAGTACCAGTGATTGAACTCAGGACCTTGTGCTGGCCAGGCAGGCACTGTGCTGCTAAGCCATCTCTCTGGCCCTGGACTAATATTTTGAAACCTTAGACTGCCTAGTCTTTTTGCACTTGCTCTGCTCCAGGAAGTCAGTGCAGGGGAACCCTGTCCTCCTAGATGACAGAAGGCCAGTCTGCCTGAGGGGCGAGACTAACTCAACTCACACAGAAACGATCCTTTATTTATACTTCTACAAAGTTTGCATCCCATGACACAAGGCTACCTAGCAACCAATAGCTGGCCTGAGCCAGACAGGATGTTGTTCTCAACAGGATGTTTTTCTCAGCACTGGGGTAGCTTTTCTGCTCTAGGCAGGGAGGCCGAGTCCCACCTACACACACTTGATCAAAGTCCTGGCTTCCTGCAGCTCCCAACAGCCACCCCTTAACTGCAAGAGGCTGTGGGGGACGCCTAGACACAAACCATAGCAGTGTGCATTCCTCAGAGCCTAGGAAAAGGCAAAACTCCTATATCTGAATAAGACGCTCACTTCAGTCGTAGTTTCCAAGTGAATGCGGGCGGATTTCGAATAACTGCGGATCTCCGTAAGCAGGCCAGCTCCTCTGTTTCCTCTCCAAATGTACTCTGAGGGACTCCAAGGCTGCAGATGAGGTTTTGCTCATAGTCACAGTGGTCAGCTGCATTTGGCCTTTGGTGCTGCTGTCCACGTGGAAGCATGGGCCCTTCTTCTGGCACACCGCAGCTCCTCTGGTCGTGTGCACTGCCCCCACCCCAGGTCCCCTTGGGTCTGGCGCCTTCTCCCCGCACCTCCCAGCTCCTTCTTTGCTCCAGGATCCTGATTCCTTCCTCCTGTGGGCCACCCGCTGGCCTCAGAAGTTCCACCCCTGGAAGGGCTGTGGGTTTTTCTGAAGACGGCCATGTGAGTGGCCAGATCTGTGTGGTCTGGTAAGCAGCACCGTGGTCAGCAAGGGCTGCCCCAGGGGAGGCCCACAGGATCCCTGTCATCCTGCCAGCTGGACACACAGTGTGGCTCCCTGTGAATGCTCTCAGGCTCTGTCCGCACCAGGAGCTGCAGATCTCACCATAGGGCATCTGCGGCCTCTGTGAAAGGCTCCTCCATCTGCTGTTTGCACAGCTCCCCTGGGACCATGCACAGGCTGGAGAGTGGTATCCTCAGGTGAGCCTGCGTGTGGCTCCCGAGGGTCATGGATGAGAAGATGGTTTATGTCTCCCAGGAAAGGCGTGAGGGAACATTCCAGAAAGCATACAGCCTCGCTCCCACGTCTGTGCGACAGAAGGAAGACAGCAGTGTGCAAGCAGAAAGCCTGAGGAGACTCCGGCCGCGCTGTCCGCATCTCACTGGTGCTGCTGAGGCACCTGTACCTTCACAGGCTGCTGGCCTTTCCCTCCTGGGACCCCCAGGTGTCCTCGCACCTCTCCTCATGCAGGTCCCACATGGCGCCACTGGGCTGTGCTGGGCCTGGCCAGTGTGGTCTCTGGGCTGCTCAGGCCCAGAGCCTCACCCCCAGTGTAATCCCCCTGCTGTCTCTTTCCTGTCTCCCGCTAGGGTTCCCACCCACTCTGGAGGCCCCTGTCAGCACCTTTCCTCTCATCAAGCCCTTCCAGTCCTGGGCGGCCTGTGCAGAGCCCTCAGAAGTGTGCTGGTTTGCAGTGGGTGACATTTTTGGCTCAAGTCACCAAACCGACTGCACCTCCCTCCCCTGCTTCTGGTCTGGCCTAGCTGGCACTGGCGAGCAGGCCCACACTGGCTGCGAAGCTCTGAGCACTCTCCCAGGTGGAGACTTGAGCGCGCCCCTTTGCCCCGGGCCCCCTAAGGAGTGCATGCGCACTCTGGGAGTGGCTGCAGGCAGCTTTGGACCAGAGCAAGGGGAGGCTGGCTGAGGGGAGTGTGGTTTGTGGGCTTTCCCCAGGGTAGCTCAGCGCCCCTGTGGCAGCCCCCGCTTCCACTTCCAGGACTTCTCAGTTCGCCTGAGGATGCTCGGCACGCCAGGATGGGATGTGCAGAGCCCAGGGCGCTGGGGCAGTGGAGGAGAAAGCAGGTGCACCATCTGCACCAGGACCCCACCTGGGCGAGATGCTTTTGCTAGCTTCAGTTGGCAATATTCCCCACCTAGAGAGCCTGTGTACTGCAGGGAGCGCCATCAGGTAACTGTCAGTGTGCTGGGTGTTTGCTCCTATGAGATGGAGCTGTCCCAAACTCTTGTCGTAGAAATATCTGGTAAAACGGCGAAGCACACATATGTCCAGGGGGAAGCTACCCCTCAGCCCTTAGCAAGGACTAATCAGGAGCTATCGACTGTTCTGCGAGGACAGGTTTGCTTTACATCCTCTTTAAAATGACAAAGGATAAATCACAAACTGTGGTGATCTAGATGGGTGACTACATTTCTTAAAGGTGACACCCATCACTGTTGCCACGTTTGCAAACCTGCTTGGCTTCTGGGTGCCACGTGGTCAAGCTTGTGCCACCTGTCCCAGCCCTGCTGACCTTGCTCTGGGGCTGGTGCTACGCTCACTGTGCAGGGCAGGAGCTGAGGTCAGGGCAGCTTCCTTCCTGGGACCCAACACCTGTGGCTGCAGGGCTGCGTCCTGTCTGGCCCGGCCCACCCGCACAACACTGAGGTGGGGGAAGATGTGCCCATCCTCACAGGGATAGACTGTCGTATGGTCGCTGTGGGCTGAGTGTCAGGCAGGGGCCTAGCCTCTGTTTCTGGGGTGGGGGCAAGGCTGGCACACAGAGAACGTGGGTAATGTGGTCATGAGGACAGGCGGGGTACGCTGTCTGGAGCGCCACACCCAGGGGAGCCTGTGTCAGTCTCTGTGCCTTGTTTCATGGCCCTGGGATCTGCCCCGCTTCCCACATCTGCCGGGCCCTCTGGCTCCTCCACGGAAGCAGCCCTGAGAACTGCTCCTTGCTTCCAAGTTTTCTGTGCCTTCCGGTCTGTGAGGCAGAGGAAAGTGCGGCATCCGGGCTTAGGTGACACCAAGAGCACCAGGATGGTGTGGTGGGCAGTGCAGTGCGCTCTGGCACTTTCTGGAGACCAGCTCCCCTGGGAAGGCAGCAGAGCATCACAGTTTCATAAACCAAGGCCTCTTGAAGCGGGGACACCTGTGTTCAATTTCCCCTGGAATGTACAGCTGAATTCTTTCGTACTCCTCTTCCAATGAGGCTTGCTGGATGACACCGCCTGGAAAATGTCACTGCTATTACAGTAAGTACTCAGCCGGGCGAGTGCAGGGAGCCAAGGGTCTACCTAAACTGCCTGTCCTTCAGAGCGGAAGAGGTGCTCTAGGCGGGGCCCTGCGAGTGTGGCCACCTCACAGGGCATGGGCCGAATGGCAGTGTGGGGACCTGTGAGTGACACCGCCTCATGGGGCGTGGGCCGAACGGCAGTGTGGGGCCCCTGAGCCTGAAGGTTTTGTGTGTTTCTTTTTTCTTCCTTACCGCTGGTCTATTTTTTCCCCTTTCCAGTTTATTTTGATACTAAGAAGAAAATACAGAAAAATAAGAACTCATCTTTGTAATTGCCAAGTTTTTCTTTCAAACTTAGGAAAGAAACCAGTTGTTGAAAAATACGATGAATGGCACCCATTGTCTGCATGGCAGCTTATGCCGGAGGGCGAGGTGGGCTAAGGCCAGGCTCCGCCGGTGCAGGCCTGGAACCCCTTTCCTGCGGAGCTGCACCCCTGTGCTCTCCCCTGGCTGTGGTGCTGGGCCCGAGCGGGGCTTTCAGCCTTTACGCTGTAGCTCAGGTCCCGTAGTCCCTGTGACCCGGGGGGCTGGGGCCAGGAAGAGGGCAGCAGATAGGCGAAGGCAGAGCCCGTGGAATTCTGTCCCCAAGGCCAGGCTCCTAGCTCTGTCAGCCTCCACAGAGAAGTCCTTCTTGTCTGTCACCCAGGAAAAAACGCTGTGCTTGGGATAGGGTGGGATGGGGGAGGGGAGGTGGGAGTTAAGGAATGGGGGTGGGGTAAGAGGTGGGGTGAGGGTAGGGTGGACAGGGTGCAGTTGAAGTAGGGGTGGGGTGAGGAGTAGGGTGAGAGGGTGCAGGGGAAGGTAGGGGTGTAGTGGTGTAACCACACCTTAGCAGCCCGCGAGGGAAAGGTCCTCGGGTCCTCTAACACCCACTTGTGTCCTGCCCTTAGACTGAAGGTCGCTCCAAGCACATTGGTACAGGTTGCCCGCCACCCCACTGGGGCCCTCCTAGGACAATTTCACAGAGTGGCCTCGGTACTGGCCTCATTTGTTAAAATTCCATCTGAGAGCCTCGGACACTCTTCCTTGAATGAATTACAATAGGAAGAGCTGGCTCGGGCCGTGCTTGGGCTGGAACCGGACAGCTCTTGTTCCAGGTGCGCGGCAGTAGATCCCATGGGAAAGGACTCGAGGGGAGCAGAGGAATAAGCTCATCTCCAGGGAGGCCAGGATGCCAGAATTCCTGGAAGACAGACAGGAAGTGACGCCGGCTTCCAGTGGACAGCGGTGGTGAACGTCCTCGGAGCTCCGATGTCTCCTGGGCCTCGCCCCTGAGGGTCAGGCTGCTGAAACACTCCGTGATCGCTCGTGAGCTCTTCAGGTGCACAAATCGTGCCAGGTTCCGTGGCCACCCGAGTGGAGCTTTTCTCTTCTGCTCCGTTCATTAACTGGGCTGCGGCGAAGCCTCAGTGATTTATTCGGTGGACTCTTTCCATGTGAGCCATTTCAGGCGGAGGAAGCGACATTGCTGCGTCCTCCAACGCTCAGGCTGCAGAGCTCGTGTTTTGGAAAACACTAGTGAGTCAGTGTCCTCAAATGCAATCAATAAAAGACAGCCTCCATCTCGGGCTTTGCATTCCCGCGCAGACTCCGCTCCGCGCATTGCTTTTTACGTGTTTACGGTATCTCATTCCTTCCTGGAGTCTGGGTTCTCACACCATATGGCCACATCTTTAAGTCATTTTTCAGCTGCTCTATTAAATAGTAAAATGAGATTCAGAGCAGATTTCTTTGATTTTAAAATAGCATTTTTGAGTGCGTGACTTTTTTGTACACAAAAAAAGAATTACGGCACTCACAAGCATGAAATTTCAGGTATTCCTACACAGACAGTGTAATGTGTAGCTTTTACTTACTTAGAATAAGTATGTGTCTACCCCATGGAATTTCACCCTCAGTATAATTTGATTCATTCATCCTGCATATTGAAATTTTTTTCTACTTAAATAAAATTCAGCCTGCACTACTTCTAATGAGCATAGATTGAAAATGAAATTGAAAGCATATCTTTATAACTATTCAATATATTTCTCATTAGAAATGATGGCCTGGCTGTGAGCATATGTACTACTGCATATCAGCAATGCCCCGTAACCGAGCTTGGGGCTCTACAGCCTGTAGGATTCTAGTTTGCTTTTTTAGCCATCCTCTCTAAATTCCCTGTTGGCAGCTGTTTACTGGGGCGGGAAGGGAAGAGTGCTGTGATGTTCAGCTCTCAGGCGCAGAGGGAGTTGGCCGTGGAGGGAAAGGGCTCCTGCCCCTGGAGGGCTACATGGCTTCTCTGTAAAGAGCTGGTGCTACCGGGCTGCTTGTTTTCTGAGCCAGTAAGGGCAGCTGTGAGTTGATTTCATCTTCTTACTTTTGAAAGGATAGCGCTTAACCAAAGGAAGCCACTGCACTGCGCGAGTGAACTTTGTGAATGAGTATGTGGGCCGTTGGTTCAGATTCTAGCAGCAGGAGCCGTGTCAGTCACGATCAGCTTATGCGTGTGGTTTGAAATTTTCAGTTATCCATTGAAATCTGGGCATCAGCCTGGCGCACTGACCTCGAGTTAATTGCTTGAGGCTAAATCTGTGCACTCAGCATCTGGGTCAGTGGTCTCATAACTGTCATCCAATAAAGTCAACCTTGGGGCATATGATTCATGTTATAAATACAGTTCATATATTTTAACTGCAATTATGATTCTGTTTGCAAAGAAATGGGCTTTGGTTGGGGGTAAGTCCATCCAGTGTGTATATTTGGGTGGCTATCAGTATTTTTAAGTTCATTACTTAATGATATATGGGAAAATAGTAATTTGAAGGAAGTAGTCTCAATAGAGCTAAAATCCTGCTTTTCCTTGAATTCCTGGTAATATTCACTAATATCTCCATGACAAACTTACACGAGATTTTAAGTGACCACCATAACAAAATAAAATATTATTTCTAATCCTGTTTGAAATTTTAAAATCACAAAAATAACTGCATGCTCCCTTGCAAGCCAGTGATGCGGTGCACCTGCGTGCCCCCTCGGGCTGCGCTTCAGGGAGCTCTGAGAAGGTGCCCTACCGTGCCTTCTCACACCCTGCATCCCCGGGAGACAGATGGTATTTTCCAAGGGCTGTGCGCCACTTCTAGGAGACAGTGTTGTTTCCACGTAGCTAAAACTGTCAGCCCGCAGTGCTGACTGAAGGTGACGGCGGGGGCCAGCTATGTAGATGTGGTTGCTTTTTCCTAAGAACTTGAAATCAGGGGAGATGACAGTGAATGACAGTGGGATGTAGAGAGTGTGCCCAGAGGGACAACATTCCTCAGACTCTGCTTTGTCACCTTCAACCTGTAGACCCGCCCAGGACCTCCCTCCCCTTGAAGGAGACCCAGCTGGGCATTTGCGCATGGCTGTGGCCATCCTTGTCTCTGGCCACTCCCTGATGGTCAGCAAGGTGCCTTTTTTAGAAAATTATCTATTCTGTGGACCTTAATTGAGAACCAGCCCTGTGCTAGGTGGCTCTCTAGTGGCTGGAGGTAGCAGTTAATAACCAAGTCTATGGACCCCTGCTCTCGTGACCCTAGTGCCATGCAGGGTATGAAGGAGGGCCAGCAGGACAGCATTGTAAGGTGGTCAGAGACCTGCGCGGGTGCGATGCCCGCTGCTCGGCACAGGGTAGACAGGCAGAGTGTGTTGCAGCAGGAGGCAGAGGCAGGAGCAGCGCTGCTCGCAGCACCTGTGTTCTGCCATCTTCTCAGTCTGGCCTCAACTGGAGAAAGATGGCGAGCAGCATTACCACTTGAAGGATCTTGTCCCCACCCAGTGCCAGGCTGGGAATGACTCCAGCAACTACTGATTCTGAGTGCCTGTGTGCCAGGCGGCAGCGGTCTGGGCACTGTACAGGCATCCAGTGGGATGTTCTGGTTTGACGTTGTCTGCAAAGATTCACATTCCAGGACATTGAGCGACTTGCCCCTGTCCTTGGGACTTTGAGTGGGGGAGCCAAGGTGGGACCTTGTTAGCCCAACTCCAGAGCCCCTGTGCATCATCACCCGCTGCGGGCACAGCATCTGGAGGACAGCAAGGTGCTGTGGTTTGTGTCTAGGTGCCTCCTCAAAGCCTCATGTAGTCATGGGGTGGCTTCTAGAGTCTGTGATTAGTTCTTGATCCAATGTGGGGCTTATGGGTGTGAGCTACACCTGCCCTGAGGCAGATAACATAAACACAAATGAGAAGAAGGCAGGGAGGCTTGCCTGCTGCAATAGCTGCTGGTCCTTTGCTCTTGGCCTCCACCATGAACGGCTGCCCTCTGCCGTGTGCTGCTCTGCCTTGGAGCCAGCTGAGTATGGACTCAAACTTCCATGAACTGTAAGCTAGATAAGCCTTTTCTCCCTTAAGTTTGAGCCTGGGTATTTTGTCCCAGCAATGAGAGAAGAGTAACTGTGACCCAAGACGGTGGTCATAGAAGGGCTCCTTTGGTGGCCACCACAGAAGTGCCCAGCCGACTGAGAAAGGTAGAGCTGTCTGTTATGAAGAGTCCAGGGAGCACGGTCCTGGCCCTGGGCGTCCACTGAGGGCCACTGTTTCCACCACAGCGAAGAGGAAATGTGCTGCTTGTGCTCAGTTTGGAGGCTTCGGGTCCCACCACCCAGGACTTCTTTCATCCCTCATGAGAAATACTTTCTTTGGCCACAGTGCTGGTTTATTTTTATATTTTGTGTAGTTTGTTAGGAAGGGCTAATTCTCCTACCTACAAACACACTGCCCATCATTGTGAATAAAAATCACCCACTTCCTAAGGGCGCTAGACATTGATTGAAAATGCGCCGGCCCTCGACGACTCCATCTCTGTTCTCCAACAGGCCGTGCTGATGAGGCTAACACCGCTGCCAGCCACCGGGTCTACACACTTCTCAGGACATCTGCGTTTTTGGTGATGAATTTGAGCACGTTGCTATCCACCCAAGGCAAGTCAGAGTCCCTGGGTGCTGGCTCTTTTGGACAAGGCATATGGAGAAGTGATCATCTGAGGGGATAATTAGAGACGCAGGTCTCCCTTGTTATATCAGGCCTTTCTGTCAAGCTTCGGTCCTACACTTTGAGTTAACCTTGTGCAGGAAAAAACTGGTAACAGAGCAAAGCATGCGTATAACGAGTATCTGCTAAAATAATAGCTCTGGAAAGAAGCTGAAGTTTAATGCAGCGCAGGAGATCCACACGGCAGCTGGCCCAGGTCTTGGCTTGATGTGGAGGCCCTGTGCCGGGGAGGGGCTCCCCAGCCGCCTGGCCCAGTCCCCTGCTCACGAGCACTGCTCACTGACCTAGGTCCTGGACTCTGCAATTTTTTAAAAAATGAAAACATATCAAAACTTGCTTTGGAGTTTTGTTTAAGGGAGGAGGAAGACTCGTGGCAGACTCATGGGACCCAGTGTCCACGTGAGTGCCCCGCACTAGGCTTCCAGTCACGTCCCTTCCACAGCTCTCAGTTTGTTTTCGGTGCCTTTACCATGGCTCTTCATCCATGATACACAGTCACATATGGATATAGTGACTTTTGTTTCAGTAGGCTCTGAGATCAGGCCCCCACCGGATCGTGGGCACTCTGCGCTGCATCCCCGTGGGGCTTCCTGGCCACCGAGGAACTTCAGAAGCGCTTGCCGGCACTGTGCATGTGCTTTCTGTCCATCCCTTAAATCAAATAAGAAATTACAAATTTCATAGCATTTTTCATAGTGCAATGAGAGTCTAGAGGGAAAAGATACCTTCTGATTAGCCAGCATGGGCTAAGCTACTTACGCTTGGGCTAGACTATGTAGGAACCACTTGTCCCCGTGGTTCTCTTTGGACCTTGCTTCGGGTTCGAGTGGGGTCGCGGCAGAGCGCACTGAAGCAGCATGAGGGTGAAGAAGAGGCAGCTTTCTCAGCTGGGGAGGTGGGCGGTCTGCAGGGGAGAAGCCGCGGGCGGGGGAGGCGGTCAGTTCTCACCCGGCGCAATGGGAGTGAGCAGGAGCTGAGTTACGAAGCTCGGTGAGCAGGGAGCGGGCAGTGGGTGGACAGGCCATGGGCCTCTAGGAGCTCGCAGGAATCCAGAGACAGCGGACACCCCGGGGCCAAGGCCTGGCTCCAGGGAGCAGACAGCTGTTCCAGAGGCAGGAAGATGCCACAGAAGGGCGGCAGGGACTTCTAGGCGGCGCTGGGTTCCACTGCACAGGAGGACGGAGATCCTTGGGCTGGCAGAAACTTTGGTGGACTTTAAAGTCATCGTTTCTTTCTGTGTTCACCCAAAGGCCAGCTAGTTTGTGGAACTTATTTTTGTGTAGCTGTTGTGTGACCTCATATTTCTGCTATTTGTGAAATCCAGTTTGTTGAATATAGCAACAGTTACAAAATTTCATCTTCTGCCACTTTTTGATTTTTTTCTTTTCAACAAAATTCCTGTGGATTTTCTTTGAACACATGAAACTGAATGGAGGAAAGCGGCAAAGCCACAGTGGGAACGACATTATTTACTTGTATATTACTAGTTGCATAGGGAGCAGCATGGCTAATTATTTTAGTGCTACTATAGAAATCAATTCATACAAATGATGCGACTTTTAAAAGGTGATAGCACATGCAAATGCAGTGTACAAGTGGCACACAGTGTGTGCAGATGTGCACCAACACAAGTGCACACATGTACCGGCATGCGTGCACTTGAACGGGAGCCTGGCATTTGCTGCGTCTCATCACTTTGTACGATGGCATCAAAATTTTTTCTCGATTAGAACCTTGGAAACCACAGTTATCAAAGTAAACAAAAATAGAGAGCCTTGACTGCATAGTATTATGTGGGTTTAACATAAATTTCACATTATCTACAACGGCACTATTAAATGTGTTAATACAACACATAAAATGACCAATTCTCTTTAAATTTTAGTGGTTGGCATATTTGTTTTGATTGTACATGAGGGAGCAGTGAGAACAGCTCTGCGAAGATACTTTGCAGGTTGCCATAGAGACAGGCGGGTAGCTTTATGGTGCTATTGTTCCCCTGGGTCTTCACTCAGTGGCACGGTTTTTCCATCACAGTCCAAGAGCTGGGGTTTCCACTTGCTTATCTTAAATATTTTTGCATGATTGTACAGCTTTTGAACTTACATAATGTAGAATTTGATCATGTTTCACATTCTTGAAGTCAAGTCTTGTTTTTCTTTCTTTCTGCTCTATTCTCCGTTCCTGTTCTGTGCTTCTTTTCCTGTCCTAAGGCCTACGCTACTATGCACTTTATGATTTCTTCCCTTTTCATGCCATTATAAACAGTTGTATATATGAATGCACGAATGGAAGACAGAATTTTTGCAAGCTGCCTTCCAGGGACACCTCGGCCCACTAACTGACACACGGTAGCACTTCCTGCACTCCACCTTCCAATGGCTGCTTCATATTCTGTCTTCCTGGGCGCCACCTTCCAATGGCTGCTTCATACTCTGTCTTGTGAAAGGCCATGGTTTAACCACTATGTTACATCTTTTTTTTAAACCATGAATAATTCTTGAATAAACATTATCATACATATGTCTTCACTTACTGGTGGTGTTTTTATTTCTCTAGGATGGATTCCAAGAAGTTAAGATTACAGGACCAGAGACTACTTTATGTGCTTTAGAGTTTTATAGGAGTTGCCATATTACTTTCAAAAAGGACTGTAACACATCATGTTTATACCTAATGGGGTGTGTGAGGGTCTCTTTCCTGTGTTTTGGGGCAGGAAGAATTATGTAGCATTCTCTTTAATTTTTGCTACTCTGGTATAAAGGAAAATTTCATCGTTACTTTAATTTTTCCAACTGTAAGTGAAATTGCTGGTTGAGTTTGGATGTGTTGAAACAATATATTTGTTAAATAATTGCATTCACTTAAACATTACCTATTCATATTCACATTTATCTAGTAGATTTTTATGTTTTAAGATCAAGTTGTAATGTTTGATCAGTCTTATATGCCAATATCTATTAACCTAAACTGATCCGATGATGAAAATATGTAACATAGCCATTGTTAAATTTCTCTGGTTTTGAAATTCTGTACTATATGTAAAAAAAAAATCAAATTGTAAGATCTTTGTATGTTAAAAATATCCCCCTGGGAATAGGATCTCTGATACAATTATTTTTCTATATCTATTGATTCTCTATCATGTCTTAGGTGTCTCATGCTGTGCAGAAGTTTCTGTTCTTTTCACAGTCCCTTTTATATTTTAATATAAAATATCTAACCTTCTTCCTATCCCTTTAAAACATAATCTTCTGAAATTCTAATCAGAAAGATATTAAATGTATTTTATTGATGCTTGTATGAAATAAAGAATTCCCACCCAACAATCTGATGTCTTTCCACTTCCTTGATCTTGTGGTATGTCTTTAGTAGTGGCACGGCCCTCTCCATCTTTGCTGAAAATATTCCTTGCAAGTACTCTGCTGCTTTTGCTACTATAAACATCATGTCTTCTCATTTTGATGTTCTAGGAACCTAAGTGGAACAAATATGCTGACATTTAGATAGTTATCTTATGTTGACATACCTTGCCAATTTTGTTAACATCAGAAGTTTTTGTTTGTTTTTAACTGGAAATTTTTATATTTCATGGGTATGTATTTCTCTTGCCAATAAAAAGATACAGTTTTGTATTTTCTTTTTCAGTGTACACACCAGCACTTCTATTCTTTCCAAAAACCAGAAACAAATGAGACACTAGGAATAGCTGCTAAATTTCTAACTTGAAGATGATTGCAACATTTTGCTACTTGTCTGTTGTTTTCTTAGAGGTTTAGAGAGACTTAAGCTTGCTATTATTAATATCTTTCATGACTTTTCCCCCAAAATGTGTTCGTGTAAGGGTTATGTCGATAGATTTCCTGCTACTAAGCTGCTGTCCATAATTCCTCTTAGACTGAGTGCTGATGCTCTTCTGGTGTTTTGATTTTATTTTTCAGATGTGTGGTTTAGTTTTCTGTCTATCTTCATAGTGAGGTTTATGTAGAGTCTTTTTCTTTTTGTGTTACTGCCTTTCACTCATTTTGGTATAATTTTGCTGTAGGAAACCAATTCAAGACTTTTCAATTTCTTGTTTTTCTGTAGTCTAGCATGTTTTAAATAATTTTGCAACTGTAACTGTTGAAAGATGGTGTGAGGCCAGGGCCCTGGGCCGGCTTCCTATAAATGCTGGCCTCCCCTGGGGCAGTGGAAGTGTCCACTTTTTTAGGTCAATCCTAGTGATTTATATTCATTGAGGAAATCATCCATTTCCTCTGGAATTTCAAAGTTGTTTTCCATGAATTTGTGCACAGAACTCTTACAATTTTTCAGCTTTCTTACATCTGTGCTTGTGCAAATGTGCTCGCTCACTTATCATTAATTAGGCTTTTGAATTTTTTTAAAATCCTGGCTTTTTTGGAGAGTGGATTGTTTATGGTATGCGTATTCTTTCCATTTTATGGTGTTTTATTCATTAATTTAATCTGTTATTATTAATTCTTGCTTCCTAGCTTCTTCAGGTGACTGAGTATTTATTTTTGTAATTTTCAGGAGAGAAGATTGATTCCTTAATTGTTAGCTTTTTTTTCTGCAAAGCCAAATAATTTAAGTACATAAACTTTCCTTGGTAAAGAACCATCTATCTATCTATCTATATCATAGCTTTCATTACCTAAACATTTCCTAATTTCTCCTTTTATTTCATCTTTAGGATATGTTTAGTGCTTACTTAAGAGTGGTTTTCAGATGTCCAAATTGTTAACGATGATTGTTTTCATGCTTCTAGTATTGACTTCGACTTCTACTCCGTGTGGTCATAGAGTGCGCCCCCTGCCTTCTGGAGGTTAAATCTTCCTTTCCCCAGACTTCCTCTCTATCAGCAAGCAGCAGGGCCCACAGTGCCAGCCAGGTAGGACGGCCAGGGTCAGGGGTGGCTCCTAGGGACCAGAAATGATGCTCACCTGGCTGGCCCTCACACACAGAGGCATAATACGCTGCCGGCATCCGCTCCTGAGTTTGTCCTCCTTGAGCGCTTTCCAGCAGCTGGAGTTCACGTTGCTTGGCATGTTTGTCCCTGACGATTCCTTAACGCAGAGGTGCAGCCTCTCAAATGGAACCAAACATACAGTCCTTAGGATTCCAAGGGTTTTTGTTTGTTTGTTTTGTTTTTTGTTTTTGTGGGACTGGGGTTTGAACTCACAACCTTGCACTTTCTAGGCAGGCACTTGTGCCATGGAGCTATCTCCCCAGCCCCCTTCAAGTTTGCATTTAATGGCACTGGCACTGGGTGACCAAGGTTACAGGGCAAGATTATGTCCTCAGAGAAATGAATAGACTTGTATATTTTATACTTAGAAATACAGACATTAAAAATAGCGATACACAGTTTTATTTATTTAATGTAAGATGCCATTAACTCTAGAGTTACAGTCAAAGTCACAAATCTTGTCACCTTCTCTGTCAATGTAAAGTAGGTGAATGCCCCCGCTCAAACTTGTCTTTGTCTCACTCTCTGGAAACAATGAGCATGTTAATTGTATTTTGGGGGGTTAATTTGTATAAGATAACAGGAAATACAAAAATGCCATTTTTTTCAAATGTATTCAATACAAGCATCAACTTGTTGAAATGATACCTGCAGGGGACAGGCAGCCTGTCGGCCAACGTGCTGCCCAGGGGCTTCTGGGTAAGCTGTTACATGGTGGCAGTCGGCTGACCTTAAATATCGAGGTCATCCTTGCTGGTCCTTGTGGGCCGCCATAAGCACAGTCCCAGGATGCAGATCCAGGAGACACCCTGCGGTTAGAGAGGTCTCCGAGCCAAGAATTCAGTCCATTGTTGGTGGCTCTGGAGAAGAAAGGGGAAGGCCCTGGGCAGCTCCCAAGCCTGGGAGAGACAAGGCAGAGTCTGCTGCCAAGGACCTGCCAGTCCTCTGCCCAAGTGCAGCGAGGCCCATGTCCAGGAGCGGATCACACAGGCGAGCGGCGCCATGAGCTTGTGTGGTCCAAGGCCCTGGCTGTGGCTCCAGCATTGTAGGAAGCCCACGCGGTACACAAGCAGCAATGGCTCTAGCCTGGAGACAGCGGTGTGAAGACCCAGCCTGGTTTCAGGACATGGCTTGTCAATAAAGAGGTGCCATCCATTCGGTGGGATGCAGTTCTGGACCCAGATGTCTTGTGATCCTCAGAATCTAGTTAGACTCCACGTCAGTCTCCAAGATAACCAGGTTTCTAGTGCACAAGGAAACTAGGGAAGGGCTCCCCCAAGCCCAGAGGTTTTCAGGGCAGAGTGGGCATATATGTAAATATGTAAAAAACCAAAGTGATGTGAACCTCAACCAAAGACTGTAGCCACTGGAACCCAGACTCAGTGACACCCCTGAGGTGCTGGGTCCCTATTGTAGATGATTACTGGTGAACAGGGCTGGGGCAGCCTATCGTTTCAGACAAGACTTGAGACAAAGTTCCTGTCCAGCACAGCCTCACAAGCAGCACAAAGGAGCTACACAGAGTTGAGGACCGCCCAGATGGCCTGTGCATAACTCGGCCCCTGGAAATCAATCAGGTGAACTGCTGCCAGTAAGAGCTAATCTTCCTTAAAAATGAAATCTGAAATAATATCTATAGGTTTAGGGTGAAGAGAACCTGCCACGGCTCAAACACTGAGTTCAGAGAGCCTTCCAGAAAGAAAGGTACGCGATGCTATCTGATATCTCAGTTCTTCCAAAGGCCACGTCTGTAGAAATACTCAGGAACACGCTCCAGGCAAAAGCAAATGAAGTGGAACGGATAAGCCCGGCAAGGGCGTGAGCCAGCCATGGTGGGCCATGAACCAGCCTTTTATTAGATAGCTGGGAAACCCTAAGGCCTGGATCCAGGTGAGTAGCATTAAATACCCTCAGGATTTTGCTTAAATAAATATCACGGTCCCCAGCATGCCTAGCTATCTGGGCTGTGGGTTTTAACCCTTCTCTGCCCGCCTACAAATCCCTCAGCTGCCACAGTGGATGCTGTGGAGCATAACAAAGCCCTGGCTCAGAGGGCGAGTCTGAGGGCGCTGCCCAGCTCCACTGCCCCTCTGTCTGTCTGCTGCTTTGCACCCCTACGGTTCTTGAGCACGTGGTGGATGCTGAGTTTGCTTCTGAGGAAACTCAGTCTACAGTGAGGGGTTCAGAGCTGCATGGACGTGCCACCAGGCCGGTCCTGTCCTCGAGTTCCCCTGGCGGCAAAGACGAATGGAGTGTGGACCACAGCAGACCGGGGAGGAGGGCTGCGGCATTTGAGTCGTGTGCATAAGGGTTGGGAGTTAGATCGCTGTTGCTGGGGCATTGACACAGCAAAGCAAGACACTTTGAGAGGGTGACGCCTCCCAGAGCTCCTTGGTAGCATCCAAAACACTCTTCTGAAAATAACAGCAAAAGCTGAGCACCCAACCTCAAGCTTCATTTAAAGTCCTTAGGGCACCAAGACCCAAGATATTAGATTCTGAGCCCATAGCAGTTGTCTACCTGAGCTTAGGGGCCTGATCAGGAAGGTGTGGAGTCCTCCAGCTTGGAGCTGGAACCTGTGCAGCTACATACTCAGATGTCTCAATTGTCCAGGTTTGTTTTTGCTCCCTGGCCTGGGAAGCGGTTCCTCCCCGGTGAGATGCTAGGGTCCCCCACCTCTGTGCCACATGACAAACCCTTGGGGGACATGCCCGCCTGCTGCCCACTGGAGGGCTCAGGTTTGGGGTGGAGTAGGCTGGGCTGGCGGAGGAAGGGAGACTGCCCTAACAGGGGTCTGGGAGCAGCTGGCAGGTTGGGGCAGGAGCAGGGGGTGGTGGGCAGAGGTGGCACAGCTAGGGGAGGAGGGTTTATGGCTCTGGACACTTTCCTGGTGGTGGGCACTTATGCCCTCGCAGCACCTGGGAGATGGCAGTAACACAGGGCTAAGACTGCTCTGGGAAGATGAAGGTACCCAGGCAGTACAAAATGGAATGCTAGACCTGTGCGGGCAGAAAGCTGGAGGCAGGCGAAAGGACCCAGGCATGCGGGCAAGTGGGGCACGCGTTCTCCAAAGGCCAGGGCCGCGGCTGGCCAGCTGTGTGAGGGATGAGGACCTCGGGGTGCTCGCTTTTCATGTGCCCAGAGAGGTGCTGGTGTGGGCTGTGGGCTGGGCGGTGCTGTCCCTGTAGGCTCAGGCTCTAGGCTGCAGGTGGCGCTGTGCCAACAGGTGGTGGGGCACCAAGTGCACAATTACCGTGCGTGCGCTGCTCGCCCAAGTGACACAGAGGAGCTAAAAGTCCATGGCGAGCTCTGGCTGCGATGGGCAGTCAGATCCAAAGAAACCCCAGTGGAGTGCTGAGCGTACAGAGGATAGCCCAACGAGAAGCCACAACGCCCTGTCGGGCTCAGAGAACCGAAATGAGTTTTAGACATGAACACTGGTGACGAGGGCGGGACTTCCGGGGGAAGGAAGCCCGAAGGCCATGGACGCTATTTTGTATGTAGTGGCACAGTAAGCGGAAGGGGGCCCAGGTGCTTGGGGGGCTGTTGGGCAAGGTTACAGGCTGCGCCTGGTGTCAGAGACTGACCCCCTCCCAGGTGGAGACCAGGTGGGAGAGGAGCCTGGGCTGAGGTCAGCTGCTCCACAGCCCCTAGAGTGGCTGTCTGCCTAGGATGTGTTCAAGTCTGTCTCCTCTGAGGAGAGGCAACCAGGAGCACTTCGCAGCCGGGGACTGCCGGTGGTGCGACTCTGCCTCAGGCTGCACTCATGTGTCCTCCTGCAGCCGTGCAGCTCTGCAGAGATGTGCAGCACCTGGATGGCATCTGTCCCATTGCTTTGCTATCTCAGTGAATGGTGATTCATGAAAATTGGACTGGGAGAGACAGAAGTGTCCAGTAGGTCAGAGGCTCCAGGGAGTGAGAGGAATGCCTCGAGAGGGTGCAGGGGACCATCAGAGTCCAAGGGCTCCAGTGGCCTGGGTGGTGTCCCCAGAGCAAAGGCAGCGTCATTACTCAGGCTCCTCCCAGCAGTAAGAAGGGAGCCTAGCTCGCGTCTGGTGTACGGTGGGAAACTCCTACAGGTGTGGAGTGTAAGCTGTGCACATATGTGCCACCCAAGCTCCCGTGCTGTCTGGGGGCCCGGCTGAGGTCTGCCCAGCACCTGCGCTGCAGTTAAGCCTCTCTCTCCAGTCAGGCTTTCCTTGCCCCATGCATTCCGAGAGCTCCCTGCACACCCAGCTCGGGCATGGGGTCTGCACCTCAGGGAGCTCCCGCTTCCCTTGCTTTGCATGGCGCTTGCACTTGGGTGATTGCACCTCAGGGTGGCACCAGCCTTGTAAGTGGGCAGCGAGAGGCTTCTGTCCTCCCAGGTTGGGAGATGGAGAGTGCTGTTGGGCCCACTGGACACTGAGCCCTCCCCACTCTGAGTCCCTTCTATGTGTGTCAGCTGCCTTGAGCCAGGGGCTTCCAGGGGTGCCCGCCTGTGCATCCCCAGCCTTGCTCTGCAAAGGTCAGGTTTTGTTGTCTAAGGTAGAACAGACCACAAGAGGCCTAGCGATGTTTAGCTCAAGAGATAGGGAGATATTAGATCCGGGTGCACAGGGAAATTGAGATCCCAGAATCCTCTCCTGAGCACCATTGTCAGCCTCATTTTGCTTCCTGTTTCTCCTCTGCTCTTCTTGAGATGGCTTGTGCTTGTTAGGGTGCATACCTAGGTGTCCACCAAAGCCTCAGGTGCTCACAGGCAGGCTTTGGGCAGGGACTGGGTCACTGGGGCTCAGAGCTGACCTGCTGTGGGGGGTGGGGCCTGGTAGGAAGAGATGATCATGGGGGTGTGCCCAGGGGGCTGCACTTCACACCCTGGCTCCTCCCTTCCGTCCCTGCTTCCTGTTCCCTGTGCCCTGAGCAGCTCTCCTCCTCCAGGCCCCTCTGTTGAGCCACCCTGCTTTCATCAACTGACCCTAGACTGCACCTTCTCCAACTGTGAGCCAAGTAGCCCTCTCCTCCCTTAAGTTGTGATGTGAGGCACATGTGTCCTGGGTGAGGCAGGCAAGCGAGTCAGGCGCAGCTTCCCCGGTGTCTCAGTTACTTTTGTATCATTGCTGGGATAAATACCTGACACCCACAATGAAGGAAGGAAAGGTTTATTTAGCTCACAGTTACTGAAAGTTTCAGTCCATACTTGGCTGGCTCCAAGGCAGAGAGGCCCATAGCAGAGAGCAGCAGTTCGTGGTGGCAGAACAGCAACAAAATGGTGACAGAGGCAACGGAATAACCAGGGGAGCAGAGAGCAACAGCTTGACTCTGTCTCTCTGTCTCTCTTTATATCACACTGAGGCTCTCTGCCTCAGCCTATCCGCCTGAGGCCACACCTATCATCCCAGAAGGACTCACACCCATAGTCCCATCAGTACTAAAACACATAATCCCAGTGGATCAGGAGTCAAGTCTCAAACTCTAGAAGTCCCAGCCCCATGATTGCATGAGGCCTTGGAGGGACAACTAGATATAAAGCATAACACCCAGGAAGCCTGTCAGGCCTTCCTCAGAAACTGGCAGGAATCCCACACTGTACAGTTGCCCCATAAACCGAGGAGCTTCAGACTCCTTTGCTATTAAGTAACTCTTCTACCAACTCTATAGTTTTAGCCTTAAATCCTTACTGGACTAAATACAGGCTTTCACCAAGGGCCGGCCAAATAGCTCAATGAATTAAAGTGCCTGCAAGCAGGCACAGAGGACAGGGGTTCAATCCCAGGGCCTGCCATGCCGTCCCTGTTCCCAGGGTGCACTGAGACAGCAATTGAGACTGGGTGTGGTGGTGCGAGCCTATAATCCCAGCTCTTGGGAGGCTGTAAACAGGCGGATCAGTAGGAGTCTGATCTAATAGTGAGACCTTGAACACCCTGCAGACCCTTCCCTAAATACAAAATAAAAAAAAAAATCTTTCACCAAGCTGAGATAGGACATTTGTAACTGACAGTAATTTGATGGCAAAGCTCAGAACTGTGTCCTCCTCCTCAGCAAGATGGTCCCTGCCGTGATTTACGTAGGCGCTGAGTCCACCCCTAGGGGCTGTCAAGCCACAGTTCAGGTCTTCCTAGTGCCCTGCCATTGAGGACACTATTTGCCTGTCATGAGAATTTGCAATTAACCTAGAATATCATCATTTCAGGAAACTATAAAGCAATGGGCATGTTTGTTTTCAGCCACAAAGAAAAAAAAATATCCTGAGAACTAGATTTTCTGGGCAATTTGAGGCATTTATTAGAAAATCTGTAACTTCTTTGTGTAACCCCACACAGTGGGCAGCCTCTTTAATGGAAGTGGGTCAAGCCTGGACAATCACACAGCACATTCCAAGCTTGCTCTGCTGGGAAAGCAGGGCTCGTGACTCGATTTATAGGCTCGTTGAGGCCACTCCACCCCCGGCGGGTTCCCTGGAGGGGAATAAGGTCTCCCTGTGGCTTCTAGGGCCTCTTGTCTTCTCTTTCAGGGCCCTCAAAGGGTGAGGGGTCCTGAGTGAGACTCTGAATTTTGCTGTCAGGATTTTACTTTGAGTTATGTCTAATGCCTACAAGGCTTTCCACAAAGCTAGACTGCAAGACTTCTGGGCAGGCCCACTGTGTGGTCTCCATCTCCTCATGCCCCACGCTGTCCAGCTCATGTTGCACTCTTGCCCTCGGTCCCTTCCCTCTCTTAGCAGGACCAGGCCTGCCCTGGATAGCTCTGCTGGGAGACGGTGGTAGGGATATCCTGAGAGGCCATGTTCTGTGGAGTCCAGGCCTCCATATTGTGCTCACCAGGGGGAGGGGCAGGGCCACCCTGAAACAAAGGGCAGTGGACACAGTGTCCAGCCAGGGCCCGATGTGGACATCACCGGCTTCCCAGAGCCAAGGACGAAGTCTTCCCTGGAGCTCTGCTCTCCTTGGGGTGTGACCACGAGTGGTTTCAGGGCTTTTCCGTCCTTGACTAGAGATCAGAGTCTCTTTGTATGTTTCTAAAGAGTTGGTCTGACATGGAGGTATCTCTTAAGATGCTGGTCAAGCAAAGCCTCTCATTGTCTTTCTTGGGGAGTCGCCAGCAGCCTCTAACTTTGTTGTCCTCACAAGCATCACCTCCTTCAGAGCTGCCCAATGGTGAGTTAGATACATTGAATACACGGACATCCCGAGGCCACCAAAGTCCCCTGGCTTAGTCCTGAGGACAGACAAGGGCGCTGTCAGCTACCCAGAGAGAGAAGACATGCAATGGCGGGACTGGCACCGTGGAGAAGCTCTGTCTGGGGATGTGGGGTTGGGGAGCGCTGAGAGGATCCCCAGGGAAACATGGGGTGTTTCAGTATCAGAAATGAGGTGTGTGGCAGTGGCCACAATCACCCTCAGGAGACATGGCTGCAGCCGCGGAGGTGGTGGGCAGGCTGTGCCAAGACAGAGGGACCATCCGCCAGGCATCTATGTCACCATCCACCCAACTGAAGGAAATCGGGATGGCTAAGGGCAGGCATAGGGTACAGCACCCACAGTCCCTGCCGCTGTCTGGACATGAGCCGGTTCTCAGAGCTGGAAGCCACGGGCCACAGGAAAGGCCGGGTCTGTAGGAGCAGGGGCCTGTCATAGCAGCTGGATGTGGTGATGACTCAGCTACCTCCCAGGGGCCCCTGTGACCATGCACCCAGGTAACTGTGCTCCAGGCATGAGACCTGGGAGCAGGGTCCAGTCCACACCCCTACCCAGGAGCTACCGGGCTGCCAGGGCTGCCTTTCTGCCAGGTGGGGCACCCATGGGCTTCAACCAAGGGGAGTCCTAGTCCAGGACCCACCACCTTGGGGTATTTTCCAGTTCTCACATTGCAGTGGGAACTTCTGTGCTTCCCAGTCAGGGGGTTGTATCTACTGTTCCTTTGGCTTGAGGGGTGAGTGCTCTCAGAGTGACCCAGTGAGAGCTTTGTGACCACCTGGTCACAGCCAAGGCTGGGCGTGGAAAGCCTTTTGTGTTTGCGGAGCCGGGGACCATGGGAGCCCATCTTCAGACTTCAACCGCAGCGATCATCACGCTGGCCTCCTGGAGCAGGTCAGTGTCTGGCCCCTTCAGGCAAAACTGGCCATAAGCATGGGCACTCCGGCAGCCCCAGCCAGGCCAGAGCCAGTGCCACAGCCAGCAGCAGGGGTCTCTGATCACCGAGACACGGCTGAGTGTTCAGACAACGCATGTGGCCCTGGCCTAGTGGCCCCATGCTTCCCCATGTGGACCAGGGAGTGGCCTGGAAGCTGACCATGCACACGGCAGAGGTTGGTGAGCACCGGGGGTACAGCTCTGGGCTTTGCTAACTCCACTGTCATGGGCCCAGGGCTCAGATTGTCTGAGTGCCTGAACATTGTCACCTCGACCCACGATGCTGAGGACAAGTGGGTACCCAGACTGAGGATGGGAGGGCAGGTGTGCTGAGGGTGAGCCTGCGGTGGCCGGGGGCAGGGTCATCGGGGGCCGGGGCCTCTGTGCGCTGCTCTGCCTCCGCAGTCCTCTGTGTCCCCGGGACGTGCCCTCTCCTGTGGGGGGACCTGACAGACAACTGAGAGCTCAGTGCACCCAGGGAGGAAGCCCGCAGCGCCACAGATGCCCCCAGGGTCTCCGTCTCTGCTGTGCTGACCACACGTAGCTTTCTTTTGACATTTCAGTGACATGAAATACTGATGCTCACCAGGAGCATGGGGCACTGCTGGCCATGATTGGGTGGTCGAGAACGTTCTCTTGCCCGGAGCCCGCCGAGAACACTCACTTAATGAGCCTGGTGGCCACGCACAGGGCATTGAAATAACGACCTGCACTTTTCTCGCTTTCTGTTTGTTTCCATTCTTGGGTGTCAGAAGAAACTAATGAGGCTGAGAGTCTTAAACCATGTTTTACACATTTAAAATAAGTATGATTAAAGGCCTTTTATATGTGTGTATTTATCATAAATTCTTGCTCAGAGAACTATTTTTCATAGTTCAAGGAGCAGAATTAGTTTAAATTGGCAGCCCCCACTCGGTGTCCCCGGGTCCTGCTGGTGGTTCTGTGTGGAGCCTCTTCCAAGGTAATAGAAGTGCTGCTCTCAGGAATGAGCCCCGCGAACGAAGGGGCACGCCTTGCGTGGTCCTGTCTGCATGGTGTCAGGCCCGTGGTCCTCATGCCCCGTGTGGTCCTGCCTTTCGTGGTCAGGACCGAAGCGAGAGGTGTGGCCTGCGCTGTGCTCTCCTCCATCCACACCGTGGAATGCAGAGCCCCACCCCCTAGCCACGCCCGAGTCGCTATCAGTCACTGCTTGTTCAGAGTTCCTACTGCCAGAAGGACGAGGAAGCCGCGGCTCTGGAGCGCTGTGCCCTTGGGCTTGGTCCCGCACTCAGAGCCAGGCCACACAGGGCTGGATTCCAGGCTGGTGAGAGCTATGGTTCCATGCGCATCCCCTGCATGGGCACGGGCCGGGTGCTGCTGGCGGGAGGTGTGTGTAATTACAGATAGTTTACACACGAGCAGTGATAACTCTTTGCACTAGCATGCAGTGGTCAGGCAGCCAGCGTGCTCTTTGTGTTAGCCCGAGACTGCCTGAGAAGCCTCACGAGTCAGAGTCTCAGTTCTGTCCTTCCACGGTACAGAGAACAGAACTGTGGCACTGTCTGAGCGGTTAATCTCAGCATGCGCAGGGTTGATGCAGGAATACCTAGCAGCTGGGCCCCGATGGTCACATTTACACAGAGGAACAAAGGCATGCTGTGTTTGAGGGAAGGGATGGGCTAAGGACCCAGGTGAATTTATGAGCTGAACTTCTAAATAAAAAGGTGCCAAATACTGCAAACCTGGATGAGAAGCAACAGGAATGCTGCCAAGCAGGTCCAGCAGTGTCCCTGTTGGCCCCTGAGGTCACTCTCACAAGCCTCAGCTTCCCCCAGGGAGACCTCTGGGCCAAGCCACCAGAGCCTGACACAGCCAAGGCCATGGTGGTAGCAGACCCAAGGTGGTGCCTGCAGGTGGGAAGACGAGGCTGTGCTAGGAACCCTCCTTACAGGGCCACGGAGCCTATCCACAAGGGCAGAGCCCTCACAACGGGCATGCCCAGCACCCCACCCCAAAGCCGTCACCACAGAACCTACATTCCAACACGTCCACCTCTACCCTGGCCTGAAGATTGCAGTCCTCCAACCGTCCCGCTGGTGTGGGGAAGAGCGTGACCCTCGGGCATCTGTTTGCTGATCCTGGTGGGCGAGACTTCTCCGGGGCCTGCTACGTGAATGGGAAAGGTGGTGATTGGGGGTCTCAGGCAGAGGCAGCTGGCTCAGGGCACCACATCCGAGGGGCTCACACAGCTGCCTCTCCGAGGGCTTCCGGGCCGAAGTCCAAAGCCTGTGAGCTTATGGATGGATGCTCTTAGAAAGCATGGTGACCTGTGGGTGAACTCTGACCTTCCAAGGCTCTTCTGGTCACTTTAGTGGTTATCACTTTTCCCAGAAAACTGTTTTATGAACACTAGCTAGCACTGTCACCTTGACCGCATATGGCTCGTTCACATCGGGGGTTTGGTCATCACCTCCCATTTCTTGTAAATGGTATTTTCTGGCCATCATTGATATTCTAATAACTTTCCATACAATGTGATAGAAGCAGTTACACAATTTTGACACAGATATTTGGAAATTCAAGGAGATACAAAATTGTACCCTTTCAAGAATATGGTTTTTGG
>PVJA010007541.1:38144-68202 GCA_004027025.1 Myocastor coypus | reverse complement strand
TTTTTTTTTTTTTTTTTTTTTTTTTTTTTTTTTTTTTTTTTTTTTTTTTTTTTTTTTTTTTTTTTTTTTTTGTCTTTTTGAGACAGGATCTCACTATGCAGTTCAGGCTGACCTTGAGCTCACTTTTTGTAGCCCGGGCTGGTCTCGAACTGGCACCGATCCTCCTGCCTCAGCCTCCCGAGTTTATTATTTATTTTAATTCATTTATTCATATTAATGAATAAAAAAAGATAAAATAGCAATGAAATAGTGCCGAATTAGGCTAGTAGGATGCTTACAATAATTATTATCTTGTATATTGTTTTCCTCATATTAGTTATTCAGAAGACAAGATGCAACATCGCATCTTGTGTAAACAGTATGAGTATAAACTTTTATTCTCAATAAGCTAAGAGAAAGTAGCTGTATATCTACCCTAACTCGCTTGTGTATACATATGTCTGTATTTTTCACAAAAGAACAGTCCTTTATGTACACTTTTGAGAACTTAGTGATGCATAACCCTGGGTTGCCTAGCAACTGATAGCTAACCTTAACCAGACATGATATTCATCTCAGGAGTGAGTAGCTTATATGCTTTAGGCACTGGGCCAAGTCCTACCTCCACATATTTCACTGAATTCCTAGCTTCATGGCTCCCAATATACCCCACCCTTTTTTTATTTTGTTTTGGCAGAGACGGGTGTTCCATTGCAATTAGACAAGCTGTATTTGGAGAACTGTTTAAAGGATCTTTTCATACCTGAAACCTGGCCAAATATTGTAGGTACTTGAATTCAGAAAAATATTTCAATATACTGCAATAGTCCATAATAGAGGGTTATCAGTAGAACTGGCAATCGTCAGAATTTGTTGACTTGAGCTTTTAACAGTTCAACATATTAATATGGCATTATTTATTGTGGTTAGACTTCTCTGCTGAATGTTTAAGATCCAGTTAAAGTAAGACCTATATAACAAAATATGTAACTTTTGTAACTGACAAGGTCAGTCAAATCACCCCAGGATTCACCCTGAAACCACGTACAGTACCTTGTAGATCCTTCATCAGTGTCGGCCGTCTGGATGAGTCACAGCCATTGCTTGGCCAGTTTGCTTTCCGTGAAAGCCTGAGAGAATGTTTTCTCTCTAAGTGACTCTCCTTAGGCACACTATACGTTGTCCGTCACTTTCCTCTGTGGCCCAATAATCTCCTTGATCAGATAATTTTGGATACCACTGAATTACAGGATGTCAAGCAGAGATTCCCTTATGACCTGAGTCCTCACTGACCTTGAAGCACTAGGGCCAAAATATTGGCTATGCTTGTACCTCCTCTATTTCTCTAATTTTTGTCTGCAAACTTTAGCTGTTAAACTTCCAGAAGAGAATCCTAGAAATATCATTACCCTGTAACAAAGTCAGTTGAGCTTAATACCACTATTTTTCTGAATACTAGATGCCTCAGACATCACATGGAGCCATAGATATTCTAAAATTAAGTCCCCAGAGAATATGAACAAAACAGTTGCACATTTTCACTCAGAAGTGTAGAAATCAAAACCCATACAATATTGTAGCAGGACAATTCTATGATGTATTTTTCTGTCTCTTGTTTTCTATTACTACTTTTTTTTTAACAGACATTCACTTTAAAGAGAATATAGCAATGATCCGTATGACATTAGAAGCAGTACACAACTATAAGGTGGAAACGACAGGCATTTCAAGCATGGTTTTAGTACAGCACATTGCTATCCTCAGTGTAGTTGCTTCGTTCACAGATGTCAGTATATGCAGTTAGTCAAGGTGAGAATGCTACCTATTGATTGCTATTTTCAAAAACCTGATGGAGATTCTTGGGACCATTGCCTTAACTATCTTATTTATTTCAATCTTCATTTTAATTAGCAAGTCCATCAATGAAAGGAATCGATTTTTATTCAAATTGAGTCATAATTGTGATAAATCAAATAATTTTGTAAGCATCTTTTTTTTTTTTAATGCCCTGCTCACCCTGCCCTGTGGTTGGGGCTGGTGCAGCATGTGGTGTCGGGAATCTAGCCACATCCTTGAGGTTGCCTAAGCTTTCCTAAGCAGGCGCTTTAGACCCCTGAACCATCTACTCAACCATGAAAGCATATTTATTTCAGTTTTCTTAACAAAATTTTGAAGTATGTGCTACTTGTGTTGGGAAACATACCATTTTTTATTTTAAATACTTTTACTATTTTACATAAATTTGTAAAATTTTATTATTTTAAGTGTCTGGTAGATCTCACAGCATAGCTCAGAAATCGTAGTGATTCTCCTGTTTTCTGCTTCCCTGGTGCTGGGATTACAGGCGTGCGCCACTGCATCCAGTCTAGGTGGCCAGCTCTGTGCTTCCAGGGGCGGGGGTGGTGTGGCGTATGCTGCCAGGGATGGAACCCTCGTCCTTGTGCTTGTCTAAGTAGGCACTTAGTCTGCTGGGCTATTTTGCTGGCCTTTCTAAATATAATTCCATTTTGTTATGCTCATAAAGCTTTTTCTAAGCTTTTTTTTAAAGTGAGATAAAAATAAAAAATGAAAAAAAATGTGAAAATTGGGATGACACTCAGAGCTCTGTAATACCATTTTCCAGTTACAGATGCAAGAGTTGATTTTAGACCTCGGTCAAGACCTCTAACGGGTGCCTATATCAGGGTTGCTTTATACTGCCAGAGAAGAAGAAAGTGCACATCACACACCGTGTGAGCACCACACCTGGAAAGATGAGCCAGCCAAACATGCTTCTCAGGTTGCAAAGCAGGAAGTATGGAAGCAGCATACAAAGTGCAGATACAGACACGTATTATAATATAACACAAAGTATAATGTAAAGATACACCCATCCTGATACAAATAATTTAGTAAATGAATCCCAACAGAAAAAGGCAGGGGGCTAAGCAAATGTCCTTTTCCTGAAAATCCTAATTTATGTACATAGTCCAACAGGAAGGAGCAGAACATGAATTGCTACTCCCTAAATAAAATCTGCACGTAGTGACTTCCGTTTAAAGAGCGTATCATGAAAAGACAGGGGAAGAAGGGAACTGCAGTGGGGGACACTGACAAGCGAGATGGTCCACCAGGGTTATCATTAACATCCGTGGTGACAGGTTGACAACGGTCATCTGCGATGCGAGTGGCACTTTACCTCTATGGTGTCCTCCTTCCACCGAAAACTCAACTCTATCAAGTAAGGATTGTAAAAATATTAAGTGGTTCTCAACTATAAAATAACTACCTGGTCTTCCTCATAAAGATCAAGGTCAGTCAGAACCAAGACATCTGAGAAACTTTAATATACAAGAGGAATCTAAGAAAATATGATGACTGAAAGTAATTTGCTAGCCTGAGAAGAATTCTAGACAGAAAATAGCATTAATATACACAAGAGATGATACACAGTGCTTTAGGACTTAATAAACTCTTAATGTAATAAAATTAAGGGAAAACCACTTGAACTAATATACATTGTAACTTGTGCTTCTATATTCATTATAAAGTATTATATATAACTAGTACATGGTTGTCAAAATGATCGATAAATGTGTAAAAGTTTTAAAAGTTACACTATACGTGAAATTGCTGAAAGAAAAATCCAGCGTTACACTAGAATGTTAATAAATGAAAGTCCCTAAAACAAAAACAACAGTAACAAAACAAAAGCTCTTAGGAAGAACTGGAAGCAATTGATAGCGCCTACTAGTGTCGATGTAATTTGTCACAACCATTTTGGCAAACTATAAGTACACTATTTTCTAAAAGTGAATCTATATGCTTTTTATCACTGGGTAATTCTGCTCTTAGGAATACACCCATCATATTTTCCCAAATGAATTCATTAAATAACATGGGTATTTTTGTCTATTACCAGTGTATAAAATACTGACTAAATTATGGTACATTCATATAATGAAGAGATAGCCATGAAAACAACTACCTCAGGTCATATCATAGGTAAGTCACACTAATATGTTGAAAAAGAATACCGTCCATGTTGTACAATATATATGATTCAATTTATAAAAGTTATAAAAGCAAGGAAGTGAATCTATACAATTAGAATTCAGAGTAATAGAACATGAGGAACAGCTTTTGGGAAAAGATGACAAGAGTGTAATTAATGTGTGAATATTCCTGGAACTTTGTACTTATGACTCATACTTTTTATCTGTACCAAAGATTCTGAAGAAACACTGTTGTCAGGCCACTTGGCTTGAGTGATATTCTCACAATATGACTCACAATTGCACTCTAATTCTATTATAGCTCTTACACTTACATTTGGAAATTTGCTACTTTACCAAATTTGTTAGATACGAAAATATGAATCAACATATACAGAAATAGAGATGGCCAGTAAAATAGGTCAGTGGACTAAGTGCCTGTTTTGGTAAGCACAGGGACTGGGGCTCAATCCCTGGCACCACATGCCATATGAGCCATGCCCTCAAGTGTTCTGAGCTGGCTACCCAGGCCAGGCATGCGTGCCTGTAATCTCAGTGCTGGGGAGGCTGAAAACAGGGGGAACACTAAGAGTCCAAGCCACACTGTAAAGTCCTGTGCCAGACACATATCAAAAAGATAAAAAAAGAACTTCATGATATGACTATATTCAGGATAATTATAATAAGGAAACAGACACAATTTATATTTCTTCTTTGCCAAAATAGGACTCTTGTAAGTTGTTCAGCCATATCTAACATTAATTACACATATATCAAGAACAGCATTTAAAAGTTATATAGTCTATAATTGGATATATTAAACAATTTTATTTCAAATCTTTAAGTATATGAGAATGGAGTCTCATTTGAAAGTGAAAGATTTGTTTTGCCTGCCCGTAACTGCAGACCTCGGGTGTCAGCCCTAGTGTAAGGGCAGAGATGGTAGGACTCGTAACAAACACAAGAGATGATACACAGTGCTTTAGGACATCTCTACATGGCAGCTAACATGAATTCAATATGCTTCACTCAGTAACTACAGCTATAACTCTGAAAATAAAATTAATAATTTATCAGAGTAACAAAAACTACAATTAGAATGACAATATGACTTCACTAACAACAGAGCAATTAGAGGCTTATTACTGTGTTTTAGGTTATTGAATATCAACAGTAATATCAATTTATTCCATGCTTAGTAAGCAAGAGGAATTATTTTAAATATTTTACATAAGTTATTTTGCCTGTAAATCTCATACATCTTTTTGACATAACATTGCCAAATTTCTAGTACATTAAAAGGATAAGACTTAGAAAAGTGACTTGGCTGTGGCTGATTTGATACTTAGCTATTTGCTTCCCAAAATCTGTGTCCTTCATGAACAAATATTTCTATCAAGTGTATTTATTTCTTTGAAAATATGGTTGATCCACATGAAAAGGACAAGAATAAAAATTTGAATTTCTGTTTTGTTTTGTTTTTTGGTACTAGGGATTGAACTCAAGATTTTTTGTTTGTTTGCTAATTGTTTTTTAAATTTTATTAATTTAATAAGAAATGACAACAAGACAGTGTCAGAACACATTACTAGGCTAGCTACAATAATTAATACAATGCAAATTGTTGCCTTCATAGTAGTTGTTCAGAGTACAATATGCAAACATGATAGCTCTTATAAACACTATTAGTACAAGTATTTTTATTAGTAGTATAAATGTTAGTACAAATATTTTTTTTCTCATTGAACAAAGAGAAAGTTGTTGTATGTACAGTCCAATATTCCAATATAAGAGTAGTGAGTTATTGGCAGACCTGGCAATGTCAGATGCTGTTGACTTGAGCCTTTTAAAACTCAGCATATTAATCTGGCTTTACTTATAATAGCTCATGGTTAAACTTTTCTGCTGGATGGTTAAGTTCAAGTTAAATCAAGACCTATGTAACAAAACATGCAATTTTCATACCTCCAAGGTCAAATCCCCTCAGGATTTACCTTGAAACCATGCACAGAGTTTTGTAGAACTTTTGTCAGTATCATCCATCTGGTTAAGTCACGTCCATTGCTTGACCAATTTGCTCCCTGTAAAAGCCCGAGAGAATATTTTATCCCTAGATGACTCTCCTTAGGCACACTATATATCATTGATCCTTTTCCTCTGTGCCCCCATAATCTCATTCAACAGAAAGCTCGGGACAGCACTGAGTTATAGGGTGCTACAGCACAGGTTCTCTTATATCCTGAGTCCTCATTGACCTACCAGTACTCAGACCAAAGTACTGGATATCTTTGTAGACCTTCTTTTTCTCTAATTTTTTTGGTCTGCAAACTTCAGTCATTAACCCTCCAGAACAGATGCTTAGTGATACTATAACATAGGAACTTTTTTTTTTTTTTTTTTTTTTGTCTTTTTGAGACAGGGTCTTGCTATGCAGTTTGGGCTGGTCTTGAGCTAACTTGTTTTGCCCAGCCTGGTCTTGAACTCATATTGAGCCTTCTGCTTCAGCCTCCCAAGTGCTGGGATTATAGGTGTGCACCACCATGCTCAGCTAGTATAGGCATATGAGCTTAACATCACTGTCTTTCTGCTTATCAAATTCTTTAGATATAATATGGAAGTGGCATTTTCCATCAACCATAGATATTCTAATAAATCCCTATAGAATGTGATTAAAAATTATGCATTTTAAACAGAAATTTTAAAAAAATCTAACAATATACAAAATTACAGCAGATCAATCCTATGGCATTTTTCCTCGTCTCATACTTTCTTCAATTACTTTTTTTGTTTTCTTTTAAAACAAATATTTACTTGAGAGAGAGTATAGCAATAATTAAAACTACATTAGAAGCAGCATATATCTAAAAGATCAGAATGACAAGCATTCTAAGCATTGTTTTAGTCATACACTGACTGTCAAAAACATGTTGAAGATTCTTAGGACCTTTGTCTAATTCATCCTGTGTATATAAGTGCATGATTTTGGCCCTTCCATGTTTCTTAATTTTTCTGCTTACTGTCTGTTGCTTCATCCCTAAGTTCTTGATTTCCATTTAGCAGTGTCATGCCTTTCTCTTTTTATTTCATTTTTTGAATTCTTACACTATGGAAATTGTATGATATCTACACATGTAGGACTGGTTTATTTCACTTACAGGAATATGTTCAAGATACATCTACTTAAATATGAAGGCTTCAAGTTTCGCATTCTTTATAGCTGAGTAATACTCCATTGTATAAAAACACCACACCTCCTTTATCCATATTTCAGGTAATGGGCATTTTGATTGTTTCCAAGATTTGGCTACCACAAATTGTGCTACTATACACATAGGTGCACAAACATCACCATGACGTAGTGTTTTCAGTTCTTCTGGGAAATTCTCAGTACGGAGATAGCTGGATGGAATGGGATTTCCAGTCCTCGTTTTGTAAAGAGTCTCCACACTGATTTTCTTGATGGTTCCCCCAGTCTTCATTCCTACCAGCAATGGGTAAGGGTTCCTTTTCCTCCTCAGCCTCTCCAACATTACTCGTTGGTTGCTTTCTTTATGATAGCCATTCTTTCTGGGGGTGAGATGGTATGCAATAGCACTCATCTAACTTATGGCACAGTCTAGTGATAAAGGGAGAAATTGTTACAAAATTGTTAATGACATGGATCTTAAGAAAGACAGTTTTCTGAAAAGCCCTACCAAAATAGTCATTCTGTAAGTCACTGTAATGATGAAATAGCATTATAAAGTATTCAACTCTACATCAGATAGACAAAGATACTAATAAATACTAGTTATTATGTTTACATTTTCTCAATTTCTTTTCGCAGTATTTTCTACTTCTTCTGAAATCTGTGTTCTCAGCAATTACCTTGGCTATGTGTGTGTGTGTGTGTGTGTGTGTGTGTGTGTGGTATAAGCATAGTGAGTGTGGGTACATGCATTAATATATCCCTTTTCACAATGTCTTGTTTGTGCTACCAAAATAACACTGTAAAATTATCATAAATACTTAAAAAATTCGCTCACCATTCTGATGCAAAAATTGAGTTAATCTCAAATGAATTACTCCAGTAAACTCCTAGGTGATTTCCTTACATTTGCAAACTTCTTTCTGTTTCCTTTCTACAAAAGGTCGAAATGATATTTTTAAATACTGTTCTGGTCAGCTAGGTTTCTTGCTTAATCCTGTGTAGTGGCTTAGCGTTCTCCAGACAGACTTCCAATTTCAGCCTAACTGAAATCCTATTGTTCCTCTAGTGTTTCAGAACTGACCATTTGACAGTCTAGAAAACACCGTTATCTCTTTCTAGATGCCTCACATCTAACTTTGACTATAAAATGTTTTGTAGGTTTCAGGTGTAAGGTGTACAGTTACCGTTAAGCTATTCTGCCTACCAGTAAGGTTATGGTTTGTGTCTAATCCTCCCAAAGCTTCATACAGTCATGAGCCTGAGACTTCTAGGATTTGAGATTAACTCATGATCAAGTCTGGGATTATGGATCTTGGTACTGCTGGGATTACTTCTCATAGCCTGGCGTGGATGACCTTGATGCAGTTTAAGGGAGACAGACTTCCTCTCTGTAGGCATTGTTGCTACTAACTCCTCCCTCTGCTCTCTGGTCTTCGCCACCACCATGAAAGCTTGCTCTCTGCTGCGCTACCTTGGAGCCAGCCAAGAATGGACTGAAAGCTGCAGTAACTGTGAGCTAAATAAACTTTTCTTTCTCTAATTTGAGTGTTGAGTGTTTGACCCAGCAAAGACATAACAGTAACTGAGACAACTAGTTAAACTAGGATTTCTTCACACTTATCAACAAGCTTCAAAATCTTAACACCAACATTTACACATCTTGGCACATTGTATATTTAAGCCCGAGAAATTTGAGAAATGGCAGGAGACACTGTACTGCACTATCTGATCTGACGTAGCTGGAAAGAGCCTCTGGGGAGAAGCGCTTTCCTCACACAGAAGCCGAGGGTGCGCAGGCAGCGAGGCACTGGTGGGAGTGGCACAAAATCTTGTCTCTTTCAACACTCACACTTCATCGGACTTCTCGTTACATCCTATTTTTCTAGAGCTTTACACTCTTCCTCAAACCTAGTATAAAAAGACAGGTTTGTCTGTTTTGTTGACGTCCTCATTTCTTATGAGGCTTTGGTGTGATGTAAAATTGACAGAAACTGCCCTTGTGCATTCTTGTTTTTCATTAATCTGTCTTCCCATTCAGGGGCTACAGCAGAGATTTCCAAAAACTAGGGGAAAAAAGGAACTCGTGCTCTGCACCATCCGAGGTTTGATGATGCTTTTCATTTGTCCTTGAATCTTTCATTTTAATGTTTGAAAATCAATTTAGACACACAGGTCATCTTGATCCCTTTCTTAACGCAAGTCACAATAAATGACAAGTAACTGAAACTACCTGAGCCAAAATGGATTTTAAATTTATACTTAAGTCATAAGACACTTACTCGTGAATTACTACTTCATTGGCTTCTTCAGAATCCTGGATGGTAAAAATATTGTCTTTTCTTACTGAAACTGGGTTAACTTAATACTAAAGTGAACGACCAGTTGCATAAATACCATCACTACTCCAGATTATATATAGACATTGTTTTAGTTACTTTTTGCTCATTGCTGGGACAAATACCCAACACTCAAAATGAAGGAAGGAAAGGTTTATTTAGCTCACAGTTCGAGGAGGTTTCAGTCCATATTCGGTTGGCCCAAGGCTGAGTGGAGCAGGGTGGAGAGCATCCAGTTCATGGCGGCAGAACAGCAACAAAATGGCGGCAGAGGCAGCCAGTCATTCAGGGCAGCAGAGCAGCAGCAACAGCTCGGGTCTGTCTCTCTGTCTCTCTTTATATTACATTCAGGCTCTCTGCCTTAGTTCCCGCCCTAGGCTACACCCATAATTCCAGAAGTACTTCGACTCATAATCCCATCAGTACTAAATCCCATAATCCCAGGGATCACGGATCAAGTCTCAAACTCTAGAAGTCCCCGCCCAATGACTCCATGAGGCTTTGGGGGGACAACTAGACATAAACCATAACAGACATATACATACTGTAAAATATTTTAAAAACTGGAAATTTTTATTTATTTTCAAAGGACACAGAATCATGTCAACATAAGCAAAATTTTTAAGTTTGCTTTCATGAAACAGAACTTAACTTATTTGCTTTTATCTTTCAAGTCATATCTATTAAATATGTTGTTTTTTATATTTATTAGTAATGTCTGAAAAAGCTAAGTCAAACAAGAGAAATTCATTTTCTCACAGTTGTGGAAACCTGATGTCTGATATCACAGAGTAGTTAGAACTGACTGATCTTCAGGTACCCTCCTTTGCTTGTTGATTTTGTTGATTGTCACATCCTGTGTTCTTCTGTGGTGTGTGTGTGTGTGTGCATGTGTGTGTGCATAGCCTTAGTGTCTCTCCCTCTCCTTACAGGGATACAGTCATGTTGAATAAAGTGTTTACCTTAGCGAGGGTATTTAAGGATAATTATCTCCTTAACAGTCTTCAGGGTCACTCCTGGACTTCACACCTCAACACGTGAATAGGAATGGAACAAAATTCAACTTATTATTAGAAGCCAAAATATTTTGAGTCATGGGATGTCTCCACAAAAAGAAGAAGCACCTGAGTATAAAAAGATGGCTGTCAGTTACTCTGAGCAGAACTTATTTAGTTCTGTGGTGCTTAATGCTTGATGAAATTCATTCTCTGGGCTTGGATCTATATTATGTTAGTGATGAATTCTCTCTGTCGTATGTTTACTGTACTTGACTTTATTTATATTTTGGTAAGCTCAGTGAATCAATATTATAAATAAATATTAGTGTTCCTGCGTGCTTTTCATTCCCTATGGCCACACAAAGTGTGTGTGTGTGTGTGTGTGTGTGTGTGTGTGTGTGTGTGTGATATTTCTCCCCTACACTCTTGCCCTTTCTTGACCCTTTGAGCTCTGCCAATCTTCTGGGCATAGGACCTGAAGGCTGACCAAGCAGCAAATATCAGAGTTTTGTTGCACATTGTACCTGCCATTCATCTCCTGTAAAAATCCAATATTTCTAGCGGGAATTAAACGTGTATTTCATGCACAGTTATCACATTCTTTTCATGTTTTTAAAAACATGAAACATAGTTCTTTATTAACATGCCATTTTCAAGACTCCTGATAACTGGACTATACATCACATTGGAATTTAGCAGTTATTTATTTTCTTAATGGCATATTACTGTTTATAGTTACAGATTCCTATCTTCCCACCCATATTTTATATCCCCTTAATGTTTTTCTGGTTCAGTTTCCGATCCTCATTCCTAAACATCTTAGCCTTGGTAATGTTCATTTTGGCTTTGTTCTCTAAATACAAATACTACATTTTGCAGCTAAAACTTATAAATAGTGACATTTTTTTGAACCTAGATTTCTACATCGCAAACTCATGTTCTGCACAAAACCCTACTTCAGATTCTGCTTCCCCATGGCTAACTCATGAACATGAGCCTTACGTTGTAACCTTTGTGGCAGCACCTTGAAACCTTCGGGGAGAGAGACCCCTGTAACACTAGGGTGATTATTGTACTATTCAAACAATCCTGCTGGCGCTAACTCTACATCCACAGAGACCACATTTTCTTATTGCCACCGCAGAGGCAGGTCCATCACTCTACCTTTCTAGGTGTGGGGATCTAAACAGGATGAACTCTACAGCCCCAGGGGCTGACTTGGAGGAGAGTGCATGAGCTCAGTGTGCACAGAGGGGCTCCTGCCCACAAGAAGCAGGTGGGGTGAGCTGCTTGGGAGGAACGCCCTCCAGGGTGCTCCTGCGGCTCTCCTTTCTGGGCTTCATAGCTGTCATGAGGTGAGCATATTTCCTGATCATGTGCTTCTACTCTTCTGCTTCTTTTTGGAGCCCCATTGGGGCTGAAACAGCAGCCAGGACAAAACAAACCAACAACACCACCAAAAAAGAACCTCCTCTACTTTGATGTGTGTATTGGTTAATATGTCTGAACCAGGTGAACAGGACTAAAGGAGCCAGCAAGATGATATTAACTACCTGCTTCTATACCTCAGCCATCATTATTCTACTTCTTTAAAACATCAGAATCTCTTCCAGCCCTGTCCTGATTGCCCCCCTGGGAGACTGCCCCTGAATTTTTCGTTGTTTTCCTTCCTTCCTTGCTGCTTCTTATTATGTGGTTTGCAAGGGTTAAAAAGATGAGCAGGAGAAGCTCTATGGCCACTGAGATGCAGAGATACATCCTAGTTTGAGAGTTTCTTGTTAATACTGAAGACCTTAGAGAATATGTAGATATTTCTGTGTGTTCTTGAGGTATGAGACTGTTAGAGATAGATGATGTACATAGAAACCCTTTGTGTATGGTCAGCTAAACAAAAATGCAAATTATGATTATTTGGAAGGATAAGATACAAAGACCCAAGTGAGATATCCATGGGAAGCTACAAAACCTCCAGCAGCTCCTTTGCGTGACTTTATGCGTGTCCTGGACACCTCCTTACATACACATTCAACTTCCTACTTGGAGAGCTGAAAATCAAGCGGAACCACATTTCCCATGATAGAATTTCCTTCCCAGGATACTGAAAAAGATCAATAGTGTACCATTCCAATATTGTCTTCCCAGAATAACTCATATTGGTTCTATCATTTTACCCACAAAAAAAGAACAACACAGTTCTCAAAGTTATTTGCATGTGCTTGGGAATAATATCTGAAAAACAAATGCAAAAGTTCATCTTCTTTTTGTCTTCCTTTTATCCATGTATTATTTGGGGAAAGAATTAAAAAGCAATTTTCTAAGCTGGGCGTGCTGGCTCATGCCTGTAATCCCAGCACTTGGGAGGCTGAGGCAGGAGGATCGGCAGGAGTTCAAGACCAGCCTGGACTACAAAAGTGAGCTCAAGGCAAGCCTGAACTGCATAATGAGACCCAGTCTCAAAAAGGCAAAAAAAAAAAAAAAAAAAAAAAAAAAAAAAAAAAAAAAAAAAAAAAAAAAAAAAAGCAATTTTCTAAAGATAATGTCATGTCATGCCATGTATTGAAATAAATGTGAAAATTAAGACAAAATCCCGTGTTCAAAACAGAGATATCTGACATCCGTAAGATGCATATTTGAAAAGCAAGCATACTTTAAGGCTGGTTAGCGCCATAAATCTGACTCTTCCTGAAGACAGTCATTTACACTGTGGAACAAGATCAGATAATCTGTTAATGATTTGTGACCAGATAGCAATGATATGATTTTCTTCTCAGTACACACTAAGCCAATTTAATGAAATAACCAAAAAAAAAAAAAAGGACACATTTAATGTTAGTTCCATTCGGGGTGTGTCCCGCATGGGGTGACACGATTCCTCACCAGGGCGCCCGCATCCTCGCAAGTGCAACCAAGTCCACTGACTCATTTATTGAGAACATTATGGAACCATGCACCAGTGCTGATTTTCAGTCACCACTGATCTAGGCCAGACTTGAACTGCTGACCGGAAGGTGCAAGACCCCATATCCCACTTCCCCTTCCTTTGATTAGAATTGCTCCCCTGAAAATAGTTTCAACACAGAAATGATTGAGCAACAGGAAATAAATTATGTTAGCGTCTTCAAAGAACTTCCTGAATATACTGTTGGAAAATGTGTCGTCGGTCTTCTTAATTGTTTCGGAGATTTATTCCCATTATTAATATCAAGATTTCTAAAAGAAGATAAGATGTATGATATGGTAAGAAGGGATTAGGTAGAGGCTGAATCCACTGGCCCCGCTGTGAAATATAATCACTGCACCTCTTGTGATTTCAATTTTCCTTTAAAAATAGTGGAAGGGAATAATTTATGAAAACAGATATTTCTGGTAGCTATTCTTAATTTATATTCTCTTTAAAGTCTACTGTATTGCTCTCAAATTCAGCAACAAGACTCCAACAGAGCAAAGGAATAATAGCTCACATATTCTATGGCAGTGACAAACCGCAGGTTAAATACTTCATAAAGTGGGTTGAAAACATAGGGAATGGGCAGATAGATGAAAAAACATGTTTGTAGGCTTTGACCACCCAGCCTGTTGCCTTCTCCCCAAGGCACAAGTCCACAGGCTCCCGCTGATTCAAATAGCTGTGTGCCTGAGAAAGGAAATACACTGTCCCATGGAGCAGTGATTAATTATATGTAATTTCCAAAGCAGGCTGAATACTGACTACATTTAAGGAAGAGATATTTTGTTATATTATATTATAAATATTATAACTCATAAATTTAATTTCTCTCCTATATATTAAGAACTTTCCTCATGCTTCATAAATTATTTCCTGATTCTATCTACAGATTATTCGCTATTACTTTTCATACTATTGAAAAAGAAATTCTACCCCCTAAGTTCCTCCAGAGAAGAGGTGTGCCCTCTAAATATTCAGATACAGATAAGTGCTACACTCCACATATTATGAAAAAAGATATCACATTTAAATGACTCAATTCTAAATAAATTCTTTCTAGAAAGAGTGTCTGAAACTAGAAAGAGGCCTACAGGCACCTCATGACAATGTTCCTTCTCTGATTCTACAGCACCCGTCTCCAGAAGTTTCTTATTGTTGAACTTCCAAATCATGTTTTAAACTTCAGCCCACCTCGAGACTACCATCTCATGCTCTAAGTCTTGCTTTGTTCTCTATTTTGTGGCCTTTTAAATACTACCGGGCACATCAGACAGTCCTTGTAGAAACTGCACCGTTTTTATTTTTTTTTTATTTTATTTATTTACTTTTTTTTTTTTTTTTGTGGGACCAGGGTTCGAACTCACGACCTTGCACTTGCCCAGCAGGCACTTCTGCCTAGGAGCTAACTCCCCAGCCCCCAAACTGCACCATTTTTAGAAATACTGTTCATCTGCTTTCATTCTGCTCCAGAAGAAGGAGGGAAATGAAGAGCAAGATGAGGAGCAGGGAGCTTTCTGATTATTTTCAGATGAAAATGTGTGTCTTGTAGACCTGTGTAATGGTCGTGCTGTAGCCAGGGAAATAGGTCACACGGGATTTTAATGTTATTGCAGCTCAAGTTAAAAACACTATTTATCCACAACTAGTCTACAACAGCTGAGTTTTTTACTTATGGCTTTGTGATAAAGTGGCATTTTATTTACTTATTTATCGTTAAAATAGATTTATGTTTAAAAGGAAGGTTTGGGTGATATTAAAATTGTTATTGAAGAAATGACAATTAGACAAGTACAGTATTATGTGTGTGCAAAATACCAAACTCTGTACCAGAAAAAAATATTATTTATGCACGAATCCTCTTATTCACTGACTTATGTGCTATTTGAAGTTTTATAATGATGAAATTGTTTTAAAGGAATGAATAACTTGCTCATAGCTGGCTAGGCAATGAAATATTAAATTCAAAAGATTTCATCCACAAAATGAAATGTTAAATATCGTTCCCATTTCCATGGCCACTGAAGAGGGAGGTTTGCATATCATCTTTCAACGTAGCATAACATTTCTGAAGAAATCAATAGTCCTTCCAGCACTCACACAACCCAGGCAGCCATTCTGAAACCATATGTTCCTCTGCATTTTCACCCTTTGCTTGCACAGAGACATTACAACGAGGTGACGGAGTTTGATTTTTGTAAATAAATATTACATTGTATTTAATGCGAGACGTTTTTATTAGTACAATGTGCAGCTCATGCAATCGGCAAACACCTTGTGGAGTGAGTGCATGCACCAAGTGCACCTTAGGTTTTGCACCTTCCCTTCAGTCTCTTCCTCCTCTAAATCGCTTCTCACCACTTTGGCTCTCACTGGTGTTATGAATCTCATCATCACATCTATGTCCAAATTCACTGAGATTATTAGGTTCCTGCGCGTGGCACATCTTCATCTTACTTATGTTCCCATTTGCGAGGGATCCTTTTCCTCTCCTTCTACTGAGCCTTTACTGTGCTCAACATTTGCACTTTCTGTTACTCAGATAAGAGGTACTATATGATATTTAAGCCTGTGTGTCTGATTTACTCCATTGAACATTATATTTCTCAGGCAACCCATTTCTTTGCAAAGTCTCAATTTTTTCCTTTATAACTAAGTGTTGCATTATGTATAGATAACCTATTTTCTTATTACCTAGTTATTGGTTGATGAGTTTACAACCTGCCTTCGGGCTTACATATTATGGATGATGCTACTAGAAACATGGGTATTCATGTACCCTTATAGCAAGATGTCTGTAGCTGTTTAGGGAAGATACCTACAAAGGGTCAAATAGAATTTTTAATTTTACTTCTTTGAGAAATCTCCAGCACTGTCAGGAAGCAGCTCAGAAGCAAGCTGCAAGGCACAGAGTTAGAGTCTTGGAACAAACAAAATAAATCCATACGATTTCCGTACTGGTTTTCCTACTCTGCATTCCCACCCACAATGTAGGGGGGGCTCTTTTTTCACTGTAACCCTGCTAGCATTCGGAATTTTTTTTTTTCTTGATGACTACTATTCTTTCTAGAATAAGGCAACTGGAAACTTAGCCTAGCTTTAGTTTGCATCTTTCTAGTGACCAAGGATATTTGACTTTTTAAAAATATTTTTGTCTATTTACCTAATTCTTCTGAGAAGCGTCTGTGGGTTGCACTTGTCCGTTTCCTCACCGGGTCTTTTGTTCTAGATGCTCTTTTTTAAAGCTCTTTTTGTGTTTCAGTATAGTCCTCTGTCTGAGGAAGAGCTGGCAAAATCGATGCTCATTTTTTATTGCCATTCTTGGAGTTCTCTTCTCTCTACTGATTCATTTCTTGCTGTGCAGAATCTTTTTAATTTCTTGTGACCCATGCGTGGTTCTTGCTGTTTCTGATGCAATTGCAGTTTTATGTAGAAAACCATTTTAAGTACCAGTTACTTCAAATGCTTTACGTCCATTAGCTTCTAGAAGATATTTCTGCTTTAATGTCTAGACCTTTGATCATTTTGATTTTAGTCTGTTTTGCACATTCTGAAAAATATGAGTTCACTTTCAAACATCTTTGAACAGATAGGTTAATGTTATTTGCTCAGAAAGCAAGTTTGAGGGTGGCCTGGGCCACACACACTGACTTCACGGCTAGCCTGAGCTACTCAAGAAAATATAGCTATCAAAAGCATAAAGTCCTCTCTGGTTCTAGAATCTAAGCTCTGTGTCCAATTGTTCAGACAGTGCGGTACCTCCACAAGAGACCGAAAGCCAGCTAAACACGTGCAACCTCTCTGCGCTCCCGTGCAGTGGTGGAGGTGGTAACCTATGTCCCAGGCATCATTAATGTGGCGGTAATAAAAATGGCATAGAAGCGTCGAGAGGTGACGCTTCTAGGGAGGAATTTTAGAAATGTCAACATGATTCCCTGCCTCAAGCTATGATATTTGACAATATTTTCAACTAAATTGTAGTTACATTATAGTTAAGGGACATGACATGGCTGCTACTATGTGTCTGAGCCCTGCGGGCAAATTCTATTTTGTCTTTGAAAAAAACAAAAAATGAAAGAATCCTTGACCCGGTATAAAAGTTTGGAGGTCAGACTGTGTTTCTGAAGTGCAGGAAAAGCTGCATACATCTGATGAACTCCTTTGAGAAAATGACAGCTGCAGAGCGAGATGATGCAATGTACTGGGACTTTACCCAACGGGCACATATTCTGCGTGCAAGACGTCTGGTTGAGGAAAACAGGGCACCCTCCCGGGAGGAGGGAACAGCAACATCACAGGAAAGAAGGGTCCGTGATTCGTTCACTAGGAACAGCGTTCAGAGACGACTGGCAACCAGCTGCATCTTAAAAAGGAAGTGAAAGATTAGAATGACTTTTTCATTTCTCTGTGGAGGAGGAAAAGGATTAGAAATATTAAAATGTGTCACACACCTGCACCAACGTCCCATGCTAAATCTGACCATTATGTACTGCAAGCCTGTTCTACTAAACATAAAAATTAAAAAGAAAACACTAATTGGAATATCTCCTTTCCACTTGCCATCTGTAAGAGCATATCTACGTGGGGATGAATTCATGTATTTAGGTTATTTTTGAAATGTGTGAAATAAGCTGAAGCATCTTTTGAAAAATAACCTAATGATATGGGAGTGCATTGGTCTCCTTCCCAACTTGTGCATCCTTCTTTATGGGAAGAATATTTTTCTTGAAGTCTTTATGTTTCCATAAATACCTAAGTGAAGATCAGAGGAACACGCTCAGTTTAAGATTCCTTGGTTTTATATTCGGGTGATCCAAGCCATTAGTGCTACTTAAACACTTTTCCTTTAGTGTTTAAGATCTCAGCATGCTGTCTCTGGGCAATGTAATGCCGAAAAACAAGACTTTCATGATAAAATGGAGGAACAAAGACAAGCTACTCTTGACAGTGTCAATAGGCAAATAGCACTAATCTGTCTTCCTTATTGCTAAGCCTGCTGTAATGCTGGGTGGGAGGATGTGTATTATCTTTTACCATTATCCTAGAGCTAAGAACCCTACATAAATGTAAAGCCGGAATTATCTCTGATCAAAGAAAATGTGGCAATCATTTCAATTTCAAAATTACCCTCAGAGAATTTTGACATTTTTCTGTTCAAATGCCAGGACCCCTCATTTTTCCTCATTGTTATTATTTCTCCAGATTTTAAAGTTTTAGATGTGAATACTGAGAACCAGCTGTTTCTCAGCCACCAAAAAGAAAAGGAATAAATACAACATTTGAAGTAATAGTGCTTTTTTTTTACGTCACTTTTCAAAAGTAAGAATAGATTAATTTTAATTGAGTAAGGTAAAATGTAAGTGAAGCTTTCTGAAGAAGCTGAATCTATATTTAAGACCTTGCAATGGTCCTTGACCTTGGATGACTAAAAGATAGTGATTGTGGAGAAAATTAATGTCATCAATACAGAGGCAAAATATTCTAGGATTGTTGGGGCCATTTAAATGCTACTTACCTTAAAAAGTGCAAAATATTCTCATGACCATAAGATTAACTTTTCAGAATGTATTAATAAGATTAGAGAAGTTTTAATCTTCAGTAACTCTAAAGCCAATAATTTTACAAAAACAATTCAAAAAAATTTCTCCCCCATGGTTTACTGTCCATCTCTCTGGTGCTATTGAAACAAAATCACTGTAAGGGAAGAGAACAAAGAAATCCTGGGTCCTTAACCTCTTACTCAGTAAGGGTCTGACTGTGCACTTTGGACTTAGTGTTTTTGCTCAAAACAGCACTCTGCGTTGACCCTACAGATGCCCAATGAGTAAATAAAAATGGATGAAAAGTAGTTTCTATTTTGTTATCCATCTCCTTAAAGCTTTGGTTCAGACACTTCTCATAGACGTGTTAATCATTTAGGAAGAGTTCATCCAGAAGTTGGCAGGTCAAGGTGAAGTAGATTTAACTTGCATGTCTCACCCTCTTCAAGACTAAGGGGATCAAGAGAGGAGATTCGCACGGTGCGCAGCTAGAAGTGGACAGCTAGAATTTTCTCATCTTGTCACTTTGGATTCCGTGTCACCTTGGATTGCAATAGGCTTCCACCAACTTCAGACAGCCCCAAGCTAAAAAAAAAATCACTTTAGCCACTGGGTTGCTCCTTAAGGTACCGCAGACTTCTCCAAATCCACCTCAAACAACTGAAACTGAAGTACTAATTAACAAAACCTTTTGCTATCTCAGTCACTCTTTTAAGAACTAGCCTTGTTCTTTGTTAATAGACCTCTCTGATCTCCACCAGATGTATGCCCTCTCAGCTTCACAAATTGAGGCCCCTTGTTTTCTAACTCTGATAAAAAAAAAAAAAAAAAAAAAAAAAAAAAAAAAAAAAAAAAAAAAAAAAAAAAAAAACTATCCGCAGGCCTACCAGATCCTCATTCCAGCCAGCATCCAGGCCAGGTATGCACGTGTAACTTGCTCAGTCAGACTGGCCCAGTGTAGAACACTGCGGCAGAACTTCCTGCACAGAGGATAGAGGCTAGACACACTCAGCTGATCCAGGAACAGATCATCTTGCCAGAGTGGCACAGTGGGTTCATTTCTAAGGGCTGCAGCAGGAAGAAGTGGAGCATAGCAGCCATACGAAGGCCACACCCACCTGGACGAATTTGAACATGGTAGATACAGACCTAGAGTTTAAGGTAATAACTGTGTGACAGCTCTAGACCAAAGGTCAGAGGACAGTGCTATACAAAATGACAAAGAAGGAACCAGAGAGATAGCTCAGCAGAATACGTGCTTGCCTGGGTAGCACAAGGTTCTGAGTTTAATCTTTGGTACCACAGGGGGAAAAAAAAGGCAAAGAAAAGGAGCAAAATTCATTCTCAGGCCTCCAGCCAACCCAAAACAAATGCAGAAGACAATAGCACAGAAAAAAATAAATAGAATTTACACCCCTGAAATCTCTAAAATAATAGCATCGGAAGTAAAGAAACAGCTCCAGAAAGGTACAGAAGGAATCAGATCAGAAATAATTTCTGAAGTAGAAAGAAATGATAGCTATAAAGAAAGAAGTACTAAGTGCTTCTAAAGAAGACATTGAGAAAAAAATAGAGGAGAATAAAAAAAAAAAAAAGATGGAATCCTTGAATCAGCAGTATAGCAAAGAAATAGAATGCATGAAGTAGATTCAAAATGATATACAGGAGCCAGGCATGATGGTGTACACCTGTAATCCCAGCACTTGGATGGCTGAGGCAAGAGGATCTGTGTGAATTCAGACCAGCCTGGGTTACAAAAGTGAGCTCAAGGTCAGTGAGCTCAACTGCATAGTGAGAGACTATGTCTCAGAAAGACAAAGAATGAAAGAGAGAGAGAGAGAGAGAGAGAGAGAGAGAGAATATAAACAAAATTAAAGCCTCCATCACAGCTGGGAAAACTGCATGAAAGTGAAGATAGACTCTCAGACCTTTAAGACATGATTGAAGATAGCGCAAAGTTAACAGAAGAATTCTTAAAAACAACTAGGATGCAGGAAAAAATAGTTCAACATCTGCAAGACCATGCAAGATGAACAACGTAAGATTAATAGGCATCAATGAGAAAGGAGTCTGTACAAATGATATAAAAAATGGGCAGAAATAATAGCAGAGAACTTCCCAAATATGGGGAAACAATCTGACATTCAGGCAACGAAAGCATATAAAACTTTAATAACATCAACCCAATTAAAACCACAACCAGACATGTAATAATCAAGGTCCTAGAAATTCAGCACATGAATAATTTACTCAAAGCCACTAGAGAAAAGAAAAAGATCACATTTAAAGGAAATCCCATCAAAATAATGACAGCTTTCTCTTCACAAACTATCAAGTCATGAAGAGCATAGAGCAAAGTACTCCAAGTCTTGCAAGAAAACAAAGTCCAACTCAGACTGATATGCCCCGTAAAACTCTCAAGTATAATAGTTAAGTGGAGTACTTCCATGTCAAAGAATAACTAAAAAATTTCATGAGCTGGACAAACAGCTCAGTCGACTAAAGTGCCTACAAGCAGACACAGAGGCCAGGGGCTTGATCACTAGGCTCGCTGTGCTGACCCTACTTCTGGGGTGCGCTAACAGAGCAACTGAAACTGGGTGTGGTGGTCCTCTCCTGTAATCCTCCCTCTTGTGAGGCTCTAAGTAGGGGACCACTATGAAAGTCTGATCTAGTAGGAAGACCCTGAACAGGCAGTAGACCTTTCCCTAAAACTAAAAAAAAAAAAGGAAAAAAAAAAATTCATGGTGTCAAACCCCACCCTACACAGACTATTCTAAAGAGGAATCAAAATGACCACAAATCCATGAATAGAAATGGAAAGAACCCATCAAATAAGACAAACAATTAAACACAAGATAAAAAGAAGTATACAACAGCAATCTTTCAATTATTCTTTTGTATACAGTAGCAAAATATTTCTATCAGCATACTCCACAAATGGAGTTCTCCCATATCCTGTGGGTCATGATTCTGTCTGGGTCTACAGGGTGGATATTAAGGAAATAGCAATAGCTCAGTCCCACAAGTGACACCTGGCCACCAGTAAGCATCACGGACCCTGTTCACATCCACCACATACTAGAACGTTGTGTGATATCGTATCCCCAAAGTGTTAGGAGTGTTGGTCACATATTTGTCAATCCAGTATTTCTATTATGTTCCTTTCTCTGTTACCATGAAAACTTTTTATTTTTGTAAATATTAACCTAATCAACAACTGTGTGAGTGCTCTGAATTGGTCACAGGTTTGTACATAAGGTACACACACTGCGTTCTGACCTCTTCGTTGGACTCATGATTTCATTTTAATTTTGGAATTTTTGTTCTGAAATACTTAATGTAATTTTTAATTAATTCATATTTAATTAATCTTCTGAATATTGTTCAATTTTAACTTTTGCCTCATGATTTAAACCTTTGACTTACAATTTACTTCTAAGATATGGTATGATATTTTCTTCTAATGTTAGAATCATTAAAACGTATACAAAAAAATTTGTCTTAGATTAAAAAAAAAAGAACCTGCCTGTGATTTTTCAGGCTCCCATCTCCTCTATAGGAGAACTTCTTGGACCTTGTCCAGTGATCACACCATCAGTGTTACAGGGCATTAAGTTGACTTATAAATTGCTTTTTTTCATGACAATAAAAATGGTTCTTGTGATCTCTTCCATGGTGAAACAGCTAAGGAATCCATACCCCAGCCATGGACACTCATTTGGCTCAGGATAAACTATTGCCTTATATCCTTGTAAGCAGAGTCATTATTTTATGTTAACAAAGACAAAATCGGAAAAGTAAAAGTGCAAGTGGTTGGAGGGGGATTTCACATTGTACGTTGCAATATGAAATTTTCTCACAATTTTGTCTTGACTTTAGAGATGCCACTGGGGGGAGAAACATTCAAGGAAAACACAGTGTTCTTGTACTTTTAAAACCTTACATAAATTTTACTAAAATTCAACTAATAAAATTGGTCCCATAAACAGCTGTTTCATGAATGACATTTAATTTTGTTTCTCTTTGAGTCTTTCCTCCCAGTCCCTTTAGACTATATTCTGTAAATAACTTATCATATAGAAACCCAAATACCAACATCTGCCTCCCTCTGCCACCCAGATTTAAATGTAAATGTAAGGCTAATCTATCCTATACTGGTGCATTTTAGATGGACACTTCCTCAGTGATTAGCACGCCTATATGAACAGCTAAGGAATATACGATGCAAAGCTTTAACATGATACTGGAGACAGATAACTTCAGCGGTCAGCTTCTCTCCTCTTTCATTTACTCATTGAGCATCTGTCGGCCTGAGCCACAGTACTATTTTGAGCAAAAGCACTGAGTTGAAAGGAGACACCGTGCTGTTATTGAGTAGAGGTCTGGGGCCAAGTGCTCAGCTGTCTTCTTTTCTATGGCTTTCCGCACAGATTAGCTTTATTGTGATCCACTTCTCTTCCTCTCTGCCCGGTGTTGGTAACTGGAATATCAGTTCATAATAGAGTAATAGAACCATCCTTGATTCTACATCCAATCAATCCTTTGGATTTACTAATAGTGACATCTAAGTAGTCAATATGTTGTCCACTGCATTCCATTCACATGTGTACCTTCTTAAGATGCCTTTACCAGTTCACGTGATGGGGCTGAGGGATTTCACCTTAAAATGCGATACTAGAATGTATTGAATATTTAAAGCAAAAGGAAGAGAAAATCATATAAGCAGGAAGGTCCTGCTTATGTTCTTGTGTTATGTTAGCAGCTTAATAAAATGTAGAAAAGAGTTTTTGCATCTCCTGTGAGGTCATAAAGCTTAGGAAGGAATTTCATAAGATTCTCAATGTGTGAGAGAAGCATTCTTCAATCCTAAGGGAATAGACTATCCTCAGTCCAGGCGCGGTGGCGCACACCTGTAATCCCAGCATCAGGGAAGCAGAAGACAGGAGGATCACTATGAGTCTGAGCTGTGCAGTGAGATCCTGCACACACCCCCAAAACGGACAGAGTATCCTTACTTCTGAAGGTCAAGTGTACAGAAGAGCAAAGAGCTTTGCTAAACTTCCCCCCATCTATTACAATTCATATTTCTTCCGCTCTGCTCTTTTTCTCCATGGTCAGCAAATTTTCATCAATCCCAGCACAAAAGTACAAGTTTAAATATTTCCTTTGTCCTTCATTTACTTAAAAAATTTTCTGTTATATAAAACATACCTAATAAATGTATTTAATGTGTTTTTTTGTTGTTATAGGTGCCTCAGTTACTAACTTGATGAGAAAAAAATAGCATTTTTTTCCTTCACATATCCTCTTTAATTTATTGATCTTGTTTACTGGATAACCAACCTAACCTGATTAAACAAAATCTGACGGCTTCACTCTTCTTTCTATAGACAGTGACGGATAATAAAGCCCACTTTCTTTCCTGTACCTTATGAGGCTCACAGAGCCAAGACCTTGTTTACGTTTTCAGTCTCATCTTTCAGCTCTCAGGTCTTCTCCTAGTTCTTCATGAGTCTAGTTAGTAACTAAATTCCTTTAATAAAATTATAAATATCCACAGAACATTGGGTAAACTGTGAGGAGTGAAATCTGTGTTATTGTGTCTTACATGAATAGGAAACAGTAAAAATGTACTAATAGCTTAAGGTTAATTGACAGAGACATAAATGACATGCTAAAGAATATAGATTTGATTCTGAGGAAATGAGAAGCTTTAGAGGTTTTTGAGCCAAAGAGCGACATGATCAGTACCATACTTTTGGAGTATATACTTCAAGCAATAAGTAAAATTAATTGAATTCCCAGTGTAAGAATAAATTGGCAAACCAGTAAGGAAGTTATTGAAGTGAATTAGAGAAAAGGTAATGAAAGATTCCAATTTAGTAGTGGCCGTAGGAGTCGGAAGAAAGGAACTGAAGTGAGAGTTATTATGAAGTAAAATCAATAGTCATTGGAGCTCAGGGAAGGAGAAGACAACGTGAGCATTGGCAGGCATAAGGCCTAGGAGGACTGTAGTGCCCTTGACGTCGTGAAACGCACTGCAGAAGACGTCCATGCGCCCAGCCACATTCATGGTAGATTTGAGGAATATTGTGGTATCTTTTAGATAGTGTGCACTGCAAGAAAGTGAAAAATCGTGACAATCTTGTCTACATCAAATATATGCATCCAAGTAGATCAGCTGTTTATTGCCCCTTCAAGTAGGTGCAGGGGCCAGGGATTAATCCTCATGCCTACCATGTGAGCTCCGCCCCTCCCCAAGGGTGCGCTGAGACAGCAATTGAGACTAGGTATGTTGGCTCCCACCTGTAATTACAGCTCTTGCGAGGCTCTAAACAGACGAATCACTACGAGTCCAGTCTAGTAGAGAGACCCTGAACATCCTGTAGAACCTTCCCTAAAATATAAAAAAATAAGGTTAAAAAATTGCATCCTGTTTTTAGAAATATCTATTCCCTGTTGTTAATAAGGAAACAATTTTTACATAGATTTAATGATATTTACAGTTCTTTAACAGAATATTACTAAGTTCATAGCTGGTGAAATGCAAAGTAAGACTCACTTCATAATTTATAGAGCACACTGCAAAATGGAAATATTGACTCCCTGCTCCAGTATGAAGCAGTTCAGCACAGCCACAGCAGAACACAGAAGCAAATACAGGATCCTTATGAGCATGGGGCCCTGTGTCACTGCACAGCCAATCCTGTGCAAGGACAGGGTAGCCGGCTCCACTTCCTCTCTTGATTCCTACCAGAGGAGACATCAAGGCTCCTGTACGTCCTGTTGCGATGCACTTCCAATGCTAATCAGGCAAATGGCAGTGTTCAGCCTATGTGCAACTGACCGGAGCAGAGTTCGCCATCACATCCTTCCTGACAGAACTCCTAGCATGTGCATTGTGGGTAGGAGACAGAGAGAGAAAACAGGAAGAGAACAAAATACTAGAAAAAAGTCAACTGTTGAAACTTGCTTATTTTGCCTGTTAGTTATACATGTAATACTACGCCTAATATTTTACCAAAATCAGATTAGCGGATTTTAAAAATGTGGCATGTATTAGGCAAGGTTCTCAGAGTTCTTTTGACAAATAACTGAAAAAGAACAAACTGTCACCCTCCAGGGAGAAAACGCATACACACGCATATTTCCTTTCTATTTCCTTTTTATATGTAAGTTATTACATGATGGAATTGGTCCCTGTGACATCAGAGGTCTGGAAATATTACATGCTAACTGCCAGAGGAATCAGCGGCTGAATTTCATCTGCGAACCTGAGGGGGCCACTGGTGTGAGTACTACAGTGTGAAGCCCCAAAGATCTGGGTGTCCAAAGTCCCACCAAGACCAATGAGAATGGGTGACCCATGCCAGAAGACAAAGTAAGTCTGCTCTTTCTCTGACGTGTTCTCTTTCTGTTTTTCTTCTATTTACAACTCAAAATTGACTCTACCACCTACCAGGCACCTTTATACTGCATCTTAGCAGGTTCAGTGTTCACGTAGAACCCAGAAGTGCAGAGGACTGGTACGCTCTACAAGGGTAATTTCTCCTTTCTCAAGAATTGGAATCCATTACGCATGCAATCATCCGTTAATGAAATTAGTGAGTAAACCCATTCAAACGCAAGATGTAAGTTTCATTACAGAAACTTAGGCAGGTAGCGTTGTGGATTTTTCAGTTTCTGACAATGAAATTCCATGTGCAGATAAGTCATCTTGCCTCAATATAAGAATTTTTCTGACTAAAGAATTTTGAGGGCCAGTGAAACACCTCAGTGAACTGAGCATCTGCTGAGGCAGCCGCAGCGTCTGGGGTTCAATCCTTGGTACCATAGGTCGCCAGTCCTGCCCCAGGGAACACTGAGCTGACCACTAAGCCCGGGCATGGAGGTGCATGCCTGTGATCCCAGGACCTGGGAGGCTGAAAACAGGAAGACAGTGATGATTCTGAGCTGCGTAGTGAGACAGATCCTGTAACAAATACATTAAAAAAATAGTTTGGCTGCTTGGATTCCAGCACTGCTTTCCCAGGGCAGTGTTGCATGAACAAGAGAATTCACACTCCGCAGCGTTCTTTTTCATGCTGAGTGCCCGGGGCACCACTGCGTCAGGTCTAGCAAGGCGCGACATGGGTGAGTTGCCTGTGCTTCCATTCACATAAATCACATTCCAGACCTGGCTCCTTGAGGCTGTGCCCTGGTTGCCTCGACCAGCACAGGTATGACCCACCTCTCTGCTACCAGCACCATCATAAGCCATCTCGGCAGGCTCCCCGCCTTCTCTTAATAACTCTTTCTGTTCCACAGTGTCATTTTATTCACAAATTCTTATGTCTATTTGAAGCTATTGTGTTCTAAATGTGGTTGTGCGAAAGACTTATTTAGAAATTATTCTATCCTGTGGTAATTACATTAAGCATTTGACAGGACAAAGTTCCTTTTTACTAATCTACCACGCACAATACAGATACACATACACATTATAAATATAAATTTATATAGCTAGCCACTAGGAAATGTTGGACCCAAACAGAGGCAAGAAAGTGCCATCATAAATGTTTTAGCTATATAGTCTATGAATCTTTGTAATTTTTGCTTAAAAAATATTTTTGCAGTTTTGCCGGTGGTTTGTCATGAAATTGTGTGCTAGCATTAAAACAGAGTTTTGTTACTCTAAGCTAATATTACTTTATAGGTAACCACTTTAAAACAGTTGTAAAAAATATTGTTTTGTTTAGATAGCAGCATAGTGTTTAACAGTGAAATCTGGGAAGGGACACATATGGTCTTTAACAGAACAGGGGAAAAGAAAATGCGGAGTTTGTATGTTATAAAGTACTAAAGTCAAGAAGATGAAGGAAGAGAAATGGGAAGGTAGGAAAGCTCGGGAGCATTATGTACACGAATTGGCATTCCACGGTGAACGGACTCATTCTCTGCTGCAAACGTGTGAATATAAATGTCACTAAGGAGGCAGATCTTTCTCTTCGTTTCATGACTTTGAGGTTGGGTGGCCTCAGCGGCGTGGTTCTCTCCTCCACAAGCTATAGGCTGGCATTCATCATCCTCACGGCTGTCTCCATCGAGGCACTGTCGGGCAGTAGCAGCTCAATGTCCATGTCCACGTTCTCATGCCTGAAGCTGGTGCTCAAAGTCAGGTGAGCAGGTGGCGGCCCTACCAGGCACCTCCCTTCCCTCAGTGCCCTATGCTTGCTTCTTGATGTTGGGACTGATAGGTTCCAACAGGATGAAAACTGAAGCCCGCGGTACCCGAAAACTTCAGTGGAGAACTGATACAGTATAAATCTCACTGAATTCTATTGGTCCAAGCAAGTTGGGCCTTAGGCTGAGGAAACACTCTTCACCACTCAGTGAACAGAGAGGGGCAGAAATCGGCACTTCTTTCTTTAGAGACAACCTGTCACTGCACATGGTACTTATTTTTTGTTTGTTTAAAATTTTGTAAATTTTAAAGAGAAAAATAACAATGAGACAGTTTCAAAGCCCATTAGTAGGATAGCCATAGTAATTAATACAATGCATATTGCTGCCTTCATAGTAGTTGTACTGAGTACACGACGCAGACACCATAACTTTTCCAAACATTATTTGTACAAATATTTCTTCTCATTGAGCTAAGAGAAAGTAGTTGTATGTATAGTCCAATAGTCCATAATAGTAGTGGGTTATCAGTAGAACTGGCAATGTTGGAAGCTGTTGATTGGAGCCTTTTATAGCTCAGCATATTACTATGGCATTACTTTAAATACCTTGTGGTTAAACTTTTCTGTTGGATGGTTAAGCCCAAGTTAAAGCAAGACATGTAACTTGTATCTGACCAAGTTAGTCAAATCCCCTCAGGGTTTACTCTGAAACCATGTACAGTAGTTTGTAGATCTTTTGTCAGTGTCAGCCATCTGGATGAGTCACAGCCTCTGCTTGACCAATTTGCTCTCTGTGAAAGCCTGAGAGAATGCTTTCTAAGTGACTCTCCTTAGGCACACTATGCATCGTCAGTCCCTTTCCTCTGTAGTTCCATAATCTTCTTGATCAGAAAATTGGGGACACCACTGATTTATAGGATGTTACAGCACAGGTTCTCTTATGTCCTGAGTCCTCACTGACCTGCAGGGGCTAGGGCCAAAACATGGGCAACCCTTGTAGTCCTTCTTTCACATGCCGCTTGGGCCAGCCAGATAGCTCAGCAGATTACAGAGCCCACTTTCACAGATGCAGGGATCTGGGTTTGACCCCTGGTAGGCTGTGCCGGCCCTGCCCTAAGGGTGGGCTGAGACACTGACTGTGACTGGCTGTGGTGGCACGCACCTGTAATCCCAGTCCTTGGGAGGCTGAAAACAGGAGGATCACAACAAGTCTGCTCTGTGTAGTGAGACCCTACAGACCCTGTAGACACTGTACTAAATACATTTTTTAGAATGCCCCTTAATGGAATGCATGCAGGATGGGTAGTATATGTATGATGTACACACTTAGGTGAGGTAGCTATGTGTAATATATATAAAAGTAAAATTGCAGTAGAGTCATTGAAGCAAACATTTCCTTATCAAAGAGGATACCCATCTGATCAGAAAATTGATGATGCAATTTTTCAAATTCAAAAGATAAAATGGCAAAGCACATAGTTTACACTATCACTGTGTATTGCAGATGGATATTTTATTATTGTTAGAAAAACTCTTCCATTATAGGAGGTATGATAATGTCCCTTCCTGACAAAGTATTTATTCTTTAATGTCTTGAAACAGGACACTCTTAAAATGAAGGAACTCAGCCTACTTTTGAAAGAGCTAGTTCTCAGAGTGGCTCTTAATTTCATGACTTGTTTGGCTTGGGCCTCTGTATGTTGGGGAGTGCTCAGTGTCCTGTCTTGGAGGAACAGGGTAAATGAATGTCACACAGGGCTTCATGAAAAGCTTCTTGGAAAAGAGGAGCTCTTGTATCTATGAGTTGCTTAGGGAACGGCGGAAGGAGAGTCGGAAGGTGTACTGAAGATGGTCAGAGCAGTTTTTTTTTTTTTTTTTTTTTTTTTTTTTTTTTTTTTTTTTTTTTTTTTTTTTTTTTTTTCGTTTTTAT
>PVJA010007541.1:0-38044 GCA_004027025.1 Myocastor coypus | reverse complement strand
TCTGCCTTGTAACTCTTTCCACATGACAGTCCTCCCTGTTACCATTTTCTTCAAGGGAGAAAAATCCCTTTTGGTGCTCTGGGATAACGTAGGAAACAAGCATATGTTTAGAACAACTTGGCATACAAAATGCTTTTCAGTAAAAAACAAGTTTGCCTCAGAGACTTCAGCAAAACGGCAAAACAGGTCCAGTTCCCGTTGTGCGCACTTTGCCCGTCCTTTCTCTTGGGATGTAGAGAGCTATAGGTTTTTTTTTTTTTTTAAAGCTCTGAATTCCTTTTCTCCCCTTTCCTCCAACATTGACACTGTGTGTTCCCTGGTGAAGATCCAACAACACTCTGCACCAAAAATGCTTATTACTCTCTCTCATTTCTGCTATTGATATCATTTAAGAAAAAATAATTTAAATTCATTCACAATGAAGAATGACTGGCTGATAAGCTCAACTACCCCTATAATTATTTTTATTTTAAAACAAGGAGATTGTTAACCTAAATTACACTCATTAGAGAAGCAGCTGGCGTGTAGGACAAAGTTTCCATCTAAGCTTTGTCTGCGTGAAACTGACCCTGTCACCAATCCCCGTCACCAGGAACCACTTCCAGCATCTCTGAAAAATAAGAATTAGTTGGAATAACAAAAGTGATATGGCCAAGAGTTTAAAGTACAATGACTCATAAAAGACAAAAGAAATAACTTAGAAGAAAGAGACTTCCTCGTTATAGCTTGTCTAGAAGACTTGTATGAATAACCCATCTCAGAAGCTGGTTCTACAATATATTTACTTGGATCCAAACTATGACCATAAAAATAAAAATGAATGGTTTTAACAATAAATTCTTTTTTTTTTTTTTTTGTCTTTTTTGAGACAGGGTCTTGCCATGCAGTTCAGGCTGGCCTTGAGTTCACTTTTGTAGCCCAGGCTGGTCTCAAACTCACATCAATCCTCCTGCCTCAGCCTCCCAAGTGCTGGGATTACAGGCATAAGCCACCACGCCCAGCTAACAATAAATTCTTGCCCTCAAGTTTTTCCGTTTGTTTGGAAGTTTACTTTCCCCAAAGAGTTATTCAGGTCTTGCACCTGAGAATGGAAACAGAAAGATTTATGTGGAGGATGATATTTCATCATTATGTGCATTTATTCTCCAAAGCAGAACCACTTGACAGGTGTGAAAGACCAGCAGCTGCAGAAACGGTCTGCCGCTCGAAGCCCCACACCTTCCTGCAGGAGAGATCGGGACTCTTAGAAGATTGGAAACTTCCTGTACAATCTACGGTTTTCCTTTGAAAATTGTCTTGCTGTTGTTTTCCTACGCGAAGAAGGATACTAGGAGAGGTTGGTGTATCTCTCTCAAGCAAAGTGTATGTCGGTTATTTTTTTTAAATGAGAAGTGTTTTTTCAGGCTTAATTGGCTGCATTTCCCATCCGGCTGCCATTCGTGATGAAAGGTAACCCAATGAGGAAAGACGGCTAGAACTGGCAGTCACCCCGTCGGAAATGGCTGTGGCACTTAGTTTAAAATGCAATTCCAAGTGAAAAGCTATTAATAAAAAGACTTGTGGCATGAAAAGTTTATTTGAGAAGGCTATAATGTGATTTGGGGTGATGCTGGAGTTTTCAGCGTGGGATGCAAAACCATCTACACAGCGGGAAGTAGCTGGCATTTGGGGAGACCCGCACAAAATTCACATCAGCGGGAAGGACTGCAACCGGGAGCCTAGTGTTTTCGTAATGCGTTATTTTCCCCTCAGAATGCTTCCTACTAAATAGCTTGGAGAAAAATTTTAAAATATTATATACATGATGACAAGTAGCTTAGGGATGTGAGATTTAAATTTAATGTGAAACCTATGAATGGCAGAATGTTAGCATTGTGTCGATACGGTCCTACAGAACAGCTCAGAAATAGGGAATCTCATGACTCTTTGCTTAAAATAGAACAACTAAACCATAACTCTGTGAAGACTTCCGCTAACATTTCTGATTCTTCAAACAACTTTGGATGTATCCTGTAGCATATCTTCATGCTATATGTTTTAATGCTAGGTTTTTAAAGCACTTTCCTAGGATGTCATTTGCATGAAGGAAATACCGATAGCCTAAATCTCAGTTCGTGTTACAGTCATGTCCTCATCCAGTTCCCTTTTGATTAAGGTGTAAAAGTATGCATTACTTTCAACCTGTAAAACTAAAAAGACATCTGTGTTAGAAGTTGAATACTTGCTATCCACATGGAAATATAAATGGAAAATAAAACAGGAAAACATAACCATTCTGCTTTTGCAGAAAAACATACTTCCTATAATTTTCTTTGTTATAGAGTGCTCCCTTTATATACTTTTATGAAAAGTAAATTATATGTGAAAAACTGGAAGAGGATCTTCTAGAAGATAATCTACATGCATGTCTGCAGTTTCCACTGAATTCATAGGTGGCTGGCGCCTGCCCTAGGCCCTTACCATTTTATTGAAGAAATTCTTTATTGCCACCACATCCCGCCTGACGCTGTCCTTTTGCTCCTACACTTGAACATGCCTTTCACCATTCTGCCTACTGCCAAGGCCCTGAGCACACACAGCAGATGCTGTCTAGTGAAGCTTTAGTCTCCTGTTCTTTACTCATGATCTGGTAGGTTGTAGACTTTCAATTCATTCAACCCTGGGCAGTGATGCCATATTTGTAGGAAATGATGGTCAGCTCCTGATGAAACTACAGACAGCTTCCGCACTAGTTCAAACACAGGCATCAGCCCTGGGCCACTACTTTGATCTTGTGGCTGGCACAGTCTCTGCCCCTGGTCTCTCCTCCTGCACGTCCGTGCGCTGACATCGCGGGCTTCTTTGTCACAGAGCATCCGCAGCAACTTTCATGTCAGCTTTACTAATTACCTGCAAGACGTGTGTGCTGCGCCGTTAGCAGTGGGGCCAGCTCACGGGGCCTCAGCCTTTCACAGTCTTACAAAGCATGTTCAATACTCCTATCTCATTTGATCTTCAAAGCAATCCTGTTTCCATCCCCACTTCATGAGTGAAAGTGAAACGCAGAGAAGAAATAAAACTTGTCTGCGGTTCTAAAGCCAGAAAGCATCGGAGTCAGGAGGAGAGCCCTGCTCTGTATCTTGGCAGGGACAAAAAAAAAAAAAAAAAAAAAAGAAAAGAAAAGAAAAAGGTTTTGGGTTTTTTTGTTTGTTTGTTTGTTTGTTTTGTTTTTTTCTTAAACAACAAAATAGTATCTGATGCTGCTTATCAGAGCTATGTGATGTTTGATGTCGAGACGATATTAAGGATAGCTGACGCTATACACTAGTGCATAATTTCATGCACATCTTCCTTAGTACCCTGTGAGGGAGAAATTCTTTGCCAGTGTACAGTGGTTCCTGGCTTCCATTCATACAGCCTTCTGGACACAATTATGGCCTAGTGAATTTCTCAAAGCTGCAATTCCCTGCTGAAATGAGTTCCCCAGGTCCTTTTTACATATGGCTGCAGGAAACAAGATAGGAAATAAGAGATGGTTGCTTTGCAATTTCTTGTTCAGATTCTATCTGCAAGTGTTTCCTGAGTGCCAACTGGAAGCAAGGCTGTGGCTTTTATCTTCTTAGAACTATTAAATAATAATAATGATAGTAATAATAATGATGATGATGTTGATAGCAATAATAATAATCATACACTTGCTATTACATTAATTCTGGCGGGTCTTAAACTCACTTCTGACCTAGACGCAGAGTTCTCTGATCCTGCTCAGAAAGGAAAACCTGCTTTTGATCAAGTTTCCTAAAAATTCTGCTTACTACGCCAATGCTGAAAGCCTTACAAGTAATGCATGTATCTCAGAAGCTTTGGCGTGGGTCCCTTTCTTCTTTCCTTATCTAGAGGATGCAGACTCCGTGAGCTCCAGGGCTGGGGTCTACAGCCACGTTTCCTATCAGTGCAAAGTGCAAAGTGGAAGAAGCTCCACTCTCATCGGAAAGACACATTCAGGAGTCTAACACCGTGAAAATCATCTCTTTGGATCTGTTACTCCTGGCAATCTTGATCAGAGGGGAGTAAATATTTGTCTGTGAAAAGCAAATAATCTAAGTATCATCTTTAAGGATTGTGAGAGATTGTAATGATGTTTTAAGAAGAGAAATCTGTTTGGAGGGTCGACTATGAACAAGAGAAGCAAAGGTGAGTTAGGGAGCTGTAGTGATCCAAACAACAGAAAGGACAAGAAAAATAAAAATAAAATGAGCAGCTATAGAATTCAGCATGGAATTTAGACAACCAAAGGGGTTAAAGACAAGATGATATTCCGCGTTTTCTGCCTGAGCGATGAGGTGGCACCTGATGGCATTCGCATGAATAGCAAACAAAGGGGAAGAGCCCATTCAGAAAGTGGGGATGTGTGGTTTCAAGACTGCGGGGTAGCTTGGGACTACAGACCTGTGCCGAGGTGCTGGCGGGGGTTCAGTGCTCCAGAAGGGTCAAGGAGGACAGCTGAAGGTCAGTGATGTTTGTTCCAGAAAGGGAGTTGGAGGCAGGGAGAGTGATCAGAAAGCGGTGTGGGTGAGAACGGAGACCCGCTAGAAACGGAAGGCTTTCGGAGTACAGCAACAGCCAACTAAAGGATGCAAGGAGCATCCTGCTAAGTTGGGAGAAAGGGGGAGAAAGTGCTGGGGCGGGGGGACCTGTATCCTGAGTTCAATCCCCGGTACTGCAAAAATAAAATAAAGTGGAAAAAAAAAAAAAAACCTGTAAAGCGATTTTTTTTTAATCAAAAGCACCTAATTTCAATTAAAGAAAGCTATGAAAAAATATGCTTTGTAATTTCATGCCCAGGGCTCGTGTCACGCAACTTAAAGAATGTAGTTTATTTAGTAGGTTAGAAATGGAAGGCAGACTTTAGGGTCCTTGGAGAAAACACAGAAGACGACGAAGTGGAGACAGCACTGGGGAAAATGCATCTTTCTATGAATTAACTCAAATGATAACTGATAAAAATGGTTACTTGGGTAACAAAGTCCAAGTAGGAAAATAAAAGTCACTGCAAGTATCGAATCATTCTGACGCTCTTGGGACTTTATTTTCTGTAAATACTGTGACGCCTCAGTTCCTAAGCAAGAGGTGTTCAGCTGTATTCATCGCCTAACACCGAATTCTCCATTGCAACTAAGATTTTGCTAACACTTCTGTTGGCAAACCCTGTTGCTCATAAGCAGAACCATTTCTGAACTCAGGTCCTGGTGAACTGGGAGGTCAGTAGTAGAGCCTAGCATGAGAAGTGGATTTTCCATCATAGAGAAGAAAATTGACATGGTAGTGTAGATATTTAGACTGAAAGTCTTAGACATTATATTTATTTGGGGCAAATCATCAATTATAGTTAAATTCTAATTATTGTAAACATTGTTTTTCCAGTGCCTTTGGAAAAGCAGCAAATAGCACAGTCTTGACAGTTTCGGTTATAGAGGAAGTCAGACCCACCAATCAAAGCAATGGTGAAGTCTTTGAAACAAGGCAGAATTTAAGTAGGCTTATAGAAAGAGACCCTGGGCCATTCGTTTCTCTTTCTTTCTTTCTTTTTTTCAAAACCAGGGATTGAACTCAGGCCCTTGCAATTGCCAGCACTTATTCTACTGAGCTATTTCCCCAGCCCAACCGTGAACTTATCTTATGAGACATTTCTATTTCATGCATTAAAATGATCACTGTAAAACGTGTTGACAGTATGTCAAATATTATTTGGAATAAAATAAACCTCTGTTTTTCTTTTACAACAACTTGTTTTTTTTTTAAACAAAGGAGTTGAAACAGGATTTTATGAAAGTACACAAATGCTTTATTACATTTTATAACTATCCAATTCAAGTTTTTTTTTTTTTTCAAGTTAGTACATTTCAATCAGGATATATATTTCTCGGTTGGAGAAAGCTCCTTTCATATCTTGTGGTGACATGGGATTCCATAGCTTCCCCTACTTAAGTAAGTTAAAACAAACATAATTACTTTTACCTTGTGTCATGGTTTGCTTTGCAAGGTGAGCAATAAAATACAGGATACATTTTTTCACTATTTTACTTTAGGGAAGGATCTACGGGGTGTTCAGGGTCTCACTACTCGATCAGTCTCTTAGTGCTCAGCCTGTTTACAGCCTCCCAAGAGCTGGGATTACAGGCATGCACCACCACGCTTACTCTCAATGGCTGTCTCAGCGTGCCCTGGGGGCAGGGCCAGCCCGGGAGGCCCGGGATTAAACCCATGACCCCTGCGCCTGCTTGCAACTACTTTAATTCACTGAACTATTTGTGTTTTGTTTGTTTGTTTCTTTATTTGTTTTTGGCAGTACCAGGGATTAAACTCTGAACCTTGTAATTACCAGGCAGGCACTGAGGCTGCTGAACTATATCCCCGGCCCCCACTGAGCTATTTGGCTAGCCCCAGAATGCATATTTTATAAGATTGTTTTATAATCAATGCCCCAAAGAATCATATGTAAAGAGTGCAGGAAATCTAGTCTCCCCTAAAGACCAAAGAACCCATCTAAGGGCCTCAACCTTAATATCCTGCATGAGTCCAGCTGAAAATCTAGAGCTCGTTACAATACTTCTCGCAAGTCCAGCCCAAGACCTAGAACCCACGGCAATGTCTCATGCAGGTGCACTTCGTGAATCTGCTCTGGAAAAGCCCAAAGGTCAATAGTGGAAGCTAGAAAGTCTGTGCCAGAGGGGTGAAGGATCTGTGCTTGCAGGCTGAGGGATCTGAACTTGAGCCAGGCAAGACATTCAAGGTAGCAATCAGAATTCTCCTAAAAGTACTGCAGCCATGCTCAGCAACAGCAAGGTCCAGAGTTCTTCTGAAGATGAAGAAAGCCGAGTTCCCATCAGCAGAGCCAATGTGACACGCTTCTCTGGGAGACCAAGCGGCCCGTCATTTGTCCATCCTCTTGCCCACAGAGCCAGGAAGCGACACTCAAAGTGAAGTTCAGAGCTCTCCAGAAGTGAAGTGTAGCCATTCTCAGCAACGGTAGGGTCCCATGCTCCTCTGATGAGAACAGCCAGTTTCACCAGGAAAGCGGGCATGACAAGGTTCTCCAAGGGGACCTGAAGGCTCTGGCAACACCCAAAAGCTTCCCTGAGGGACTCACAACAGCCTCCGCAGTTCTGCCTCTCATGCTGCAGGCAACGACCCTCAGGTGGGCCTTCCACGCCCAGCACCAGGCTAGCTCAGTTCAGCTGGGTGGAACAAGTTGGCCACCAGGTGTTGACAATCTGCCACCCCTTGCGTTACTGTCGGGCGCATGAAGCAGGGTTGGTACCTCAGGTTTTCGCTGTTCTGTTTGCTGTTGTTGCAGTATGTAGTGCAGTATACACAATACATTTTTGTATTGGAGAATTTTAATAAAGTGCGTAAGCTTATCTTGATTATTTAATCAAGATTCAAAGTTCCATGATTCTTGGAGTTTCTATCTTCTGCTTATTTATCCATGATGCTACTTGAATCGATAGTTAATTTCTTTCTTTCTTTCTTTCTTTCTCTTTCTTTCTTTCTTTCTTTCTTTCTTTCTTTCTTTCTTCCTTCCTTCCTTCCTTCCTTCCTTCCTTCCTCCCTTCTTTCTTTTCTTTCCTTTTTTTTTTTTTTTTTAATAGGGTCTTGCTGTGTAGTTCAGGCTGGCTTTGAGCTCACTTTTTGTAGCCCAGGCTAGTCTTGAACTCGCACCCATTCTCCTGCCTCAGGGTCCCAAGTATATATATATGTAGTTGCCCCTTATTCTTCTGATAGAAAGCTGGGATGTTTCTAGCTCAGCATTAAATGAATGGAGCTGCTATAAAATTTATATAAACACTAGCTCCAATTTTTCGCATTACTGCCTATATGTATTTGGCCATAAGGAACATATTTTGCTGAGTTACAGAAGCTGTCAGGATGACTTTTAGAGCGCATATTCTATTTTACATTCTTGTCAGTAATGTTGTGAAAAGCAGGTTTCCAGGGCTCAGCCAGCAACACTGCCCTGAGGGATTCGAAAGCGACTTTCCACAAGCTACCTCATTCCTGCACAGCGCAATGACTTCCTTCCGCTTTGGTCAGCTCTCTTTGGCTCTAATTTGTCCAGAGTGTGGTGGGCAGGGAGAGAGCCAAAGGCTGCGCCGTGCAGGCTTCCGGGAGGCAAGCTCTGTGGAGAATTTTAAGTACTTCAAGAAGACAGTACAACACATTCTGCTGCTTACATTTTTAAAATCATTATGTACTGCATTTCTAAACACTACTTGTGATTAAAAAACAAAACAAAAGGCACTGCTTCTAACCTGAGCATGCCTTTCAGAAGCCACTGCCCTTGGTATGCCACTGAGAAAACTGTTGTCTTATTCAAGCCATCCTATATTTTAGTATTTATTTTTATTTTTCCCAAACATAATTGGATTTAACCCTACAGTTTTAGAGTATTCCATACTTGCTTAAAACTATGCATATGCTGTGCCAATATTTAATGTTATTGACTGATACAAATTTATTAATATTTAGGGTATCTTTTAGATGTTTACGATACAAACGTAGGTTAATTCGTGCAAGGACTCAATTACACATTTTTGTATTATACAGGATCTTTAATAGGAAGCTGACAGGGACTGTCACAAAGATTTAGGAATATCTGACTTTGCAAATGGAGAGATCTGAGTTGTGTCCCAGAATTACAGGGCACCGTCCTGGCCTAGAAAATCTCTGTAACATCTACCAGTCACCAACATCAATTGTCACATGGTTGTGTGACCTCTCGTGCTAAATTTCCTCTCAACCTGACCAAATAAAGAACATATAAGACCCACAACCAACCCTATCCATACCACTTAACTCCAGTTTCTACTGATGCTAATGTTTGGTGACTTTTAACACGTACATTCTAGCCCTGAGGTTGAAAGCATCTTTATTACATAGCTAGCTTCTTACCCATTTGCTTTTTCTTGGTACCAAGGATTGAACTTAAGACCTTACACTTTGCATTTGTCAGGCAGGAGCTTATGCTGTTGAGCCGTCTCCCCAGCTTAGCTTCTTATTCATAAGTGCTTTTCTGTCTCTATGACAAGCACGTACTTTTTGACTAGTTGAGTGCATGCCTTGTACACCCAGTTATTATGTGCAATACAAAACTAGCATTGATATGAGTAGAAAATGTTAAAATAAAACTGTAGGTTTTTTATTTTAAGTCCAGTATAAAGTCTTATTTGGGGGCTGGTGAGACAGCTCAGTGGACTAAGCACTTGCTTGGGCAAGCTCAGGGACCAAGGTTTGATCCCTAGTCCCACATGCCATGCAGGTCCCCACGGTGGGGCATGCTGAGCTGGTGAACAAGTACTCGGGTGGTGGTGCACACCTGTAATCCCAGTGCCAAAGAGGCTGAAAACAGGAGGATCACTGTGTCTGAGTTATGTAGTACGACCCTGTACCAAATGCATAAATTAATAAAATGTTTTTTAAATCTTATTTTTGAACCTTAAATCATCAGGTTAAACTAAACAGCAGAAACACCTATCCATTTTGAAAAATATGTTAGTACACACGGCATGACCGTGCACATCCAGGATGGCCTCCGGGATCCAGCATTCCCCCTAGTGGGTCTACGTCTGGCAAAATGAAGTCAGTACAGTAAAGAGAGATCTAACTGCTCACATTCTCTGCAGCACTGTTCAGCACAGCCAATAACTCCATTATCAATGTACTGGTGAACTGATGCATAAAACATTCTCATGCACAATGGAATATTCAGCTATAAAGGGTGACATTCAATTAATTGTGACAACACTGAAGAAGCTCGAGTTAATCACGTGAAATTAAATAAGGCAGACACAACATGACAAGAACTGCATGATTTCACTCAGATATGAAATAGAAGATGATTTCATAGCCGTAGAACAAAAATCGAGCTTTCTAGAGGCCAGCGGATTGTTGGGGTCAGTGAAGCACTCTGTACTAAGCTATGGTGAGGAGCAAGAAGTTCTGGCGTGGCTCTGGCCTAGGAGCACGTCTCACCCTTGCCGTGCCGGCCTCACGCCCAGGGCAAGCTGAGACAGGGACTGAGACTGGGCGTGGTGCTGTGCACTGCTGTATTCCCAGTGTTTGGGAGGCTGAAAGCAGGAGGATAACTACGACTGCAATCTGTGCAGCGAGACCCTGCAGGCCCTGTACTGAATAAATTAAAAAAAAAAAAAAGTTCTGGCATGTTACTATTTTACAGTACGATGACTATAGATAACAATAATGTGCTATTAATTTAAAAATCATTTTAAAAAATGAAAATAAACTTGACAGTTTTTACCATTAGTGAGTAAACAAATTCTTGAGAAGATAAAAATACTTAACCTGATTTAAACATTACATGACACATCCTTATACCTAAACATATGATATTCCATTACTATATGTGATTTTTATATTTTTCTGTAGGCATTAAAAAATAACTTATAAATACATGTTTCAGATCATACACTTTTTCTTCTTCATATTTTAGGGAAGGGACAACAGGGTCTATAGGGTCTCACTACTAGATCAGACTTCTAGTGATACACCTATTTACAGACTCCCAAGAGCTGGGATTACAGGTGTATGCCACCACACCCAGTCTCAATTGCTGCCTCAGTGCACCTTGGAGGCAGGCCCAGGGATTGAATCCCTGACTCCTATGCTTTTTTCTGATGAACTATTTGACTGGCTGAGACAGGAGGATTGGTGAGAGTTCGAGACCAGCCTGGGCTACAAAACTGAGCTCAAGCCCAGCCTGAACTGTACAGCGAGACCCTGTCTCAAAAAAAAAAAAAAAAAAAATTGATAAGGATTTTGTTTTAACTGGCTGCCTTAACGGCAGGTCTGGTAAGGCATGGGGCCTGAATGGGTTTGCCCCGTTGGGTGCTGAAACAACTGAGCTAAACAGCAATCCCTCATACACATTTTTGAACAAGTTTTACATATTACTCATTCCAGAAAGGTACAAGAAACACTGTTGACAACTGTGGCACTCTGAACATGGCTATGAGGAAGAACTTATTACGGGGCATATTTTAGGTAATATTGAGGGAATACTTAGAAGTGTGTTTACTACGGTTTGGAAATTGTAATGAAGACACAAGCCGTTTCATGTTTGGGGGCTTGGTCTTTGCTAGGACCTATGATGAACCAAAGCCAAGGCCATGACTGGTAAACGGATCATGGCCCTGGCTAACCCCAGCAGGGGTGGTTGGTCATCATTATGACTTAGATGTAGGGTGCACAACTTGGTTTTCACATAAGCTACTGAGCTGTCTGGTGTCGATCCGGCAGAGTGCCAGAGTGGCCATGTCTCCTGTGGACATTGTCAGGCACTGTTCATTTTCATGAGGATGCCAGTGCTTACCCAGGAGCACCAGGTCCACACTCTGACACCTGCAGGAGTTAGGATCATTTTATAATGATTTTTTTATTGTCCTCTAACAAATTCACCCAGACTTAAAAGCATGAGTCCGTCATCTCGTGTTTTCATAGGTTGCAATTCTGTTATGATTTAAAATAAAGGTGTCAGCAGGACCATGATCTATTCTGGATCTCTAAGTGAGACTCCACGTTCTTCTTTCTCTATTCCATCTTCTAGAAGCCAGTGCATTGTCTCTTTTCTCCGTGTTCAGCGCCAGCAAGAGAAGGTCTCTCCCTTAAATTCCATCTCTGATCTCCTTTTTCTCACAACTTTCTACTTTTTAAGGACATTTGTGATGATACTGCGCTCTCACAGAGACCTAAACAAAATTCTCCTCAAGATCCTTAATAGTTCTAAAAGCTGTAAAGTTCATATTGTTTTCAAAGTAACAGGATAGATTCACAAATTCTGGTAGTTCAGATGTGCAGATCTTTCTACATCGTCTCTCTCTGATGTGTGTTATCTATTTCAGATTTCCCTATGCGAGGAGAAGGAAGTCCTCATGCAGGAAAATAAGTCCCGATTAGGGGCTTGCTGCGGTTGGTGCAGTGCTTCAAGGATATCAGTGACTCTCCTCTGGCTCTTTTCATCTCTCAGATCTCATGCCCATTTCTTCTCTAGTTTCTAGTTATTATTCCCTTGTTTTCCCTCTTAGTTACTTTTCTCATTGATGAGGCAAAATATCCAACACTTCAAGGAGGAAAGTATATTACAGCTTAGAGTTCATAGAGGCTTCATCTTTAGAGTTGTCTGGCATGGAAAAAGGGCCATTACAGAGCAAGCAGGGAGAAGGTAGCACGTGATAAGGTAGAGGGGTGCAGGGGCTCCCAGTATATATACATTATATACGCATTATATATATATATATATATATTATATAATGTATATATTATATATAATGTATATATATTAATAAATTTTATTAATTTTAGTAAGAAAGAAATAACAATGAAATAATCGCAAGACATATTAGTAGGACAGCCACAATAATTAATACAATTCATATTGTTGTCTTCATAGCAGTTATTCAAAGTACAAGATGCAGACTTTCCTAAACACTATCGGTACAAATATTTCCTCTTATTGAGCTAAGAGAAAGTGGTTGTATACATAGTCTAATATTCCATGATTGTTGTGGGTTATCAGCAGAACTAGCAAAGTCAGGCGCTGTTGACTTGAGCCTTTTACAGCTCAGCATACTTATCCAGCTTTATCTTTCATGCCTCATGGTTAAACTTTTCTGCTGGGTAGTTAAGACCAAGTTGAAGTAAGACCTATATAACAAAACTTGTCGCTTTTGTATCTGACAAGGTCAGTCAAATTCCCTCAGAATTAACCTTGGAACCATGTACAGTGTTTTGGAGAACTTTTGTCGTATCAGCCATCTGGATGAGTCACAGCCATTGCTTGACCAGTTTGCTCTCTGTGAAAGCCTGAGAGGATGTTTTCAGCCCTTATGTTTTATCAGGGCTACCCAGGCTTACAGCATGAAGCACTCACACCCTTAATCCTAGTATCACATCCTGGATCTCTGCATAAAAGTCCTAGATCCAGTCACCTCTGCAAAGCTCCATCTGTGACTCCCTGAGGTTTGAGGGACATGTACATATATGACATAACTTTTTCCACTGAAATAACATAATAATTTTTCTCAAATTCAACCAGAGTACATGGTTTCTATATCCCAAGTAAAATGTAAGTTCACAAAGGTTTCTTTTTTTTTTTTTTTTTTCTTTTTCTTAAGCACACCACTTTGGGCATTCTCTGTAATTGTCTGGTCCTGCTTAACTCAAATTCATCACTGCTGAGGAGTATGACTTTAAGTGGTTGATATTTCAGTTAGGGTAGAATGGGGAGTCATCTAGTTATACATGTTGCAACATGTGAAACTTGTCAGCTACTGATCTAGTGCAGTTAAAAATTATGAATAATAATAAAAGTACTGGGCCGAGTGAGATAGCTCAGTGGACTAAATCCCCTGTTCAGAGGAGTGCCAGGACTGCAGTTAGATCCCCAGCACCACATGCTATCTCAGTCCCACCCCAGGGTAGGCTGAGCCAGCCAGTGTCTGGGCATAGTGGCGCACACCTATAATCCCAGCACTGGGGAGGTGATAACAGGAGGATCACCACAAGTCTGAGCCGCACAGGGATCCTGAAGCAAACAAACACATCTAAAAAAGAGCGAGAGAGTGCTGGTGTCTGTGTGTGCTCTACAACCAGATGATTCCTTTTGGTTTTTGTTTTGTCTTTTTGAGACAGGGTCTTGCTATGCAGTTCAGGCTGGCCTTGAGCTCACTTTTGTAACCCAGGCTAGTCTCGAGCTCACACTGATCCTCCTGCCTCAGCCTCCCAAGTGATGGGATTACAGGCATGTGCCCCTACGCCCAGCAGATTATTGCTGATCACCATGTATATTTGTGCACTGACATAGAGCAATGACAGAACTAAGGCGGGTTTAAAATGGAAGACATTACAAATACTGAGCTCGATACAAGCAACAAACTAGTAATTAGCAGCCTATGAAAGAAGTGGAAGTCATAAGGATCAACGAACAAGGAAATGAACTAAAGGACAAAAGAGACTCACCTTTAATTTGGAGGAAACAGGGCAATGACAACAGCCAGGTGCAAAGCTTTGACATCAAAAAAGAAATTCAACTGGTGCCGTCTTCTTTCCTACATCAACGTCTGGCCCAAGGAAGTTGCGCAACAAATGACCTCAGCTGCAGCCTAACGCAACATCCTTCAAGGGCGAGCTTATTTTAATGAGCTACCAAGCTGGGGAGGAAAGGTGAGGTAAGATTGGAGAGCTCACCAGAGACCCGAGGACCATGTAGGGCTCACATGCCATGCTTTGAAATAACAACAATTTCTCTCAAATTCAAAAGAATAAAAACACCAAGGCCTATTCCTACTTTTTAGGTGAGCCACTGTATCACATGCTAGTTTGCTTTGCCCGCCCCCCGACAAAAGTGAGAAAATAAAGAATACATGAAGGAGTTGTCCAGTTCTGGCTCTATAATGTGAGGAGCTTAGTAATTGAGATGCTGCCCAGATAAGAAATATTATGCTGGAGAAAAAGAGGGAATAGAGATAAATTTCTTAAAATCATCAGAAAGAGTGATGATAGGGCTGGAAAGATAGCTTGTCAGTGGGTGAAGGCCCAGCAAGCACCAGGGCCTGGGTTCCATCCTGGTTACCACGTGCTGTGCTGGCCTCTGTCATCCCAGGGCAGGGATGCTGCTGTGACACGAGGATCACAACGGCTCTCAGCTGAGCAGAGAGACTGCATATCAAATAAATAAATAAATAAATAAATAAATAAATAAATACTTAACGTTTTTAAGAAGAAAGTGAGGTTATAGAATAAACCACTCCACCCACACTTGGAGAGACAGACAGATGTGCAAAATCACCGTACTAAAAGAGAGACCCATCGGCAGAACTCTCTATGACACTCAGGGTAGGGAAAAGGGAACAATAACGGATGGATTGTTGAAGACTGTTTTCTTACAGGCTTGAGAGTTAACGCATCTACATCGGGGCCAGAGAGATAGCTCAGCAGTCTCAGCTCCTGCGTGGAAAGTGCACCATCCGAGTGTGGAGAGGTTTTACTACACGGTTGACTGGCTCCAAGACAGCAGGGCTGCTGGTAAGAAACAGCTTTAGGAAGACGGGAGAGATCAGGGGGTGAGAGTGACAGAACCTTCTAGGCCAGGCCCCATAGGTGCACCTTCTCTGACCAGGCTTCCAACGTCACATTCAGCTCTATATCCAACAGTGGAATGATCAACCGATGAATATCACTCACCAGAGGCCCACTTGTGGGAGCCTGAGGCTTTGGCAGGATATTTAGATGTAACCTACAAGACCATAAGAAAAGATAAAAGCCAGAAGTCCATAAACACTACATGAGCAGAATATCGAAAAACCGTGAAATCACTACAAAAACGGTACCATGTGTAACAGAACCATTAGGAAAACAGAAAAAGAAAAAAGAATCAGTATTTGTACAAAGAATGACTCAGAACCCTCCACAAATTAATGTCAGACACCTACTCTTTAATGAGAAATACTCAGGGAACAAGAGGATAATGTTCTGAAATGATGCACAGACGTGAAGTATTTAAAACGTAGAAAAGTCAAAGATAGCAGAAGGGCTGGGCACATACCTCAGTGGCCTTAAGAGGCTACTGGCAAGGGCGAAGTTCCAACATCCAAAAGGGAGCTGACTCGAGTTGCTGAGAACATTTTTTTTTCAATGGATTGAGCAGATTTTCCTTCAGTCCATCCCTGTCTAACTTAAGATAAGCCAAAAATTTTATGTATGTACTATCAGGCATCAGAGAAGTTATTCCATGGAGAATATTCAATAGTGAATCTATTATTCATTTATTTACCTATTTATCTATTTATCTATTTTTATGTATGTAATATAGGGTCTGCAGGGTCTCACCACATAGACTGGAATTGTAGTGATCCTCCTGTTTTCAGGAGGTAGCACACAGTACATAACACTGCTCATGACAGAAACCTTTCCTGGTGGGAAAAATAATTGAGCATATAGCTAAGTGAGGCCTATAGAACTTCAACTAGTCATGACAACAAACAACTACATCCAATCATATCACAGGCAAGAGACCAGAAATTCGTCATAAGAATAGAATCTTAAAAAGCTCTTTGGGAAAAGACACAAATCACCTCTAAATGAAAGCCAATCACAATCATAGCTAATTTGTCAACACATAACCTCTAGTGAGAGAGTGCTTGAAGTTAAGCAGTTCCAACTCCAAAGAAAAGCAGACCCCAACAAAAATTGATGTGCCCCACAAAAATATCCTTCAAAATTGATGACAGAATCATACTTCTATGACAAAAAAAAAAAAAAAATCTCAGGAACTTCATGGCTATCATACTTACACTCCAATATGTTCTGAAGGACCTTCGAGAAAGAGGCCAAAATAATTACAACTCCCTTAACTCCAACAGAGCAGATCTAAAGTATAAGGCAAACACCTAAAGAGAGAGGGGTGCAGGGGGAAGCCAAAACAGGAAGCAAAGGGCCAAGAACGAACCAGCAAGTATCATTTATGACCGTCAATGTTAGTAGTTTCAATTCTCAAATCAAAATACACATTTGTAGTTTGAAAATGCCTTTTTCACAAAGTGTGGCATCAATTCATGATATTTTATTTTATTTTTTTGCTTTTTGTTTTTGTGGGGTTTTTTTAGAAATTTTTTTTATTTTTCATCAGCCTCATTCCCATTTTGCTTAGGCATGGGCAGAACAGCTCAAGACCACTCAGTGGTGGTTCCTACCCACTCAGTGACCTGTGCGGTGGGGGCTGCAGACCAGTTTTCTGTGGCAACCTGAGCCCTCCAGGCTTCAGTAGGGAACTGCTGAATGGGCACAGAGGGCACCTGCACGCCTTCGGACCAGCCTGCGACCTTAGGCTGAGCAGCCGTGAATTCCAGAGCTGGTGCAGTCCATTCACCCCGAAATTCCTCCTTGGTCACAGCCTTTTCAGCAGCAGCCTGCTCTTCCTTTTCAATCTCTTCAGGATCCCGTTAGAAATAGAGATCAGGCATGACTTCCCATGGGTGTTCATGGGAAATGGTGCCACGCATGCGCAGCACTTCCCGGGCCAGCATCCACCACATCAGACCCACAGAGTGAGCTCCCTTATTGTTGCATGGGATGGCAAGGTCCACATAGCGCAGAGGAGAATCTGTGTTGCACAGAGCAATGGTTGGCAGATTGACGTAAGATGCCTCCGTGAGGGGCTGGTGGTCAGCCCTGGGATCGGTAACCACCAGAAGACGTGGCTCTCTGAAGGCTGCCTGGATCTGGTTAGTGAAGGTTCCAGGAGTGAAGCGGCCAGCAATAGGAGTAGCTCCAGTGGCAGCAGCAAGCTTCAGCACAGCCCGCTGGCCCGTGTTCCTAGAAGAGATGACGCTGACATCAGCAAGGTTTTCAATAGCCACTATGGCTCGAGCTGCCAGGAGGAGCTTCTCCCAAGTCCGCTTCAGATTTATGATGTAGATGCCATCAGTTTTCCTCTTTTGTAGATATACTGCTCCATCCGGAAATCCAGGTTGGTGCCACCTAAGTGGGTTCCTGCAGCACGGAACTTGAGGTCGTCCTCCTCCTTCATTTGCAGGACATCAAGGGCTCCGGACATTGTGAAATTTCCCTTTCCGTTACAGTGGGAATCAAGAACAATGCCGTATGGACCCTGGCTGGGCAGCATGGAAAGGGATTCATGATATTTTAAAAAAACTTTCCAGAAAATTGGAATAAATGGTCGTAGTTAATGGACCAAAACCGAGATCTTTCACTCAAAAATCAGGAACAAGACAAGGGTGTCCCCTCTCCCCATTCTTATTCATTATAGTCTGGGAATTTAAGTAAAGGAAGGAGTTAAATTGTCATTATTTGTAGATGACATGATACTCTACGAAGAGGACCCCAAACATGCAATGAAACCTGCTACAATTAATGAACAAATTCAATAGCATAGCTAGATAAAAATTAAAACTCTAAAGTCAATAGCTTTGCCATCCACTAATAAAAGACTTTGCTGAGAAAAATATTAGGGAAAAATATCTTTCACAATAGCATTCTATGTAATGAAATACCTAGGCATCAATTTAATGAAGGATAGAAAAAGACTTCTACATTAGAAACTACAATACTATGAAAAAGGAGATTCAAGAGAACATTAGAAAATGGAAAGATATACTTCGCTCTTGGGTGAGAAGAACCAATGCCCTGAAAATAACCATGTATCTAGAGGTATTATAAAGATTTAATGCAATTCTGATAAAATTGCCAACAGAATATCTCACTGAATTAGAGAAAATAATCCTAAAATTCATCTGCAACCAGAAGAAGGCCAAAACAGCAAAGGAAATTCTAGTCAACAAAGGCAAGGCTGGAGCAACAGAATGCTCAACTTGAAATTATAGTAGAAAGCTACTGTGATAACAACATAGTGATACTAGCAAAACAAACAAACAAACAAATAAACCAAAAAAAATAAAATCCACAAACAGACCTGATGATCAACACAAGATATTATACGATGTGGAAACAACTGCAGACATAGCATAGCTGCCTTATCTTTTTTTATTAATATTAATGAGAAATAAAGAGCAATGAGACAATTTCACAACAGGTTAGTAGGACAGATGCAATAACTAATACATTGTGTATTGTTGTCTTCATAGTAGATGTGCAGAGACAGGGTAAGAAACACATTCCGTGGGAGAAAGACAGCCTCTTTAATTAGTGGTGCTATAAAGAGGGCTTTGCACATTCCAAATGTTAAAATTGACGCCATAGTTTTCATCATGACCTGAACTAAATGTTGGAGGAGCTTCCAGGAGAAGGAACCCTTCTTTCTCTGCTCCTGGTAGAAATGTAAATTGGTGCAACTATTGTGGAGATCCATGCAGATATTTATCAAAAAACTAGGTTTGGCCCTTGCACTTGCCCCAGACATTCCCCTCTTGGGCATCTTCCCAGAAGAATTAAAAGTATCATTCCACAGTGACATATGCATACCCATGATTATAGTGGCATAATTTGTGACAGCCAAATCTTAGAAACAACCTGCTGGCCATCAGCTGGTGTATGTACCAGTTGCTTGAGACATTGCTGGAAAAATAGATGCACCTTGAGACCATATTCATAAATGAAATAAACTGCATCCACACGTGAATACTCATTGTTTCTCTGTCGTGAGTATCTGAAAGTGTAAGTAAAGACCTAAATGTATTTTGAAATGGGAGGAAAAATGTTAAAATGAGGAGGATAAAGAGAGAAGCAAAGAGGAAAATGGAAAAAAGAAGTTAGATAAAATAAACACATTAGAACAAAGCTTAGAAAAAGGGAGTGGAGAATGGGTGGGAGGGAAGGTAAGTCAACGAGGTTAAAAAAAAAAAAAAAAAAAAAAACTAGATCATGTACAGGTATAAATTCTCCATGACCAATGTTATTATTATGCACATCTATAATGTACCAGTAAAGTGTAATGTAAAAAATTAAAAGAAAACAATGCTATGTTATTTTCAAAGCCCATCTCATTTCTGCTCATTCTGTGATTTTAATTCAAACCAAGAATTGAGAGCCAGAAAATTAAGGTAAAATTTCATAGGATCTTCAAGCAGTTCTTCCTGTGTTCCCGTCAGGCACCTCCTTCCGGAAGTACCAGGAGTCCCGATTCACTGCATCCTGGAGGGCTGGGTTCTCCCCATTTGAATGCACTCTGAGTTCCTGATGCTCCTTTCCTTACTAACTCACCTCCAAGTGTTTGTCCCGTTGGTTTCAAGTTGCCGGCCCAGGATTCATGCTTGCTTCATCGCACTAATCCTGAACTGCACGGAAACCCAGCACCGGCAGAAAAGTTTCTCTGCATAACATGAAGTACACATTTTAAGCGTAGCTCACTTCATGCACAAAAATAAACAGGCTCTGCCGTGCTGTATGAAGTGTCTTCCACCCTGAGGGAAAATGACACAATCCAGTGCAAAGGCAAAGGCTGCTCTGAGAACTAAGCCCTCTCCCTACTGGTCCGTGAGTGGAATCATGAGCACTACATAAATAATCTGTCTTCAAAATTGCTCAGGTTGCCTGGGTATACTTCAGCTGTAAGATAACATATCGTATTATTTATGCATTATAGAATAAATATGTTTACAATCAAAATAAATAAGCTCCCTTAATTGCCAAATTCCTTTGTTGGTTAAATAGCTCGCTCTCTCAGGCATCTCATGGAGGTGAAGGCCAAGGACTGCCTTTCACATAAATAAACCAATGTCCTTTACTCAGAATGAAAGCATGAAACATGAAGAACGATCGTCAAAAACTATCCTCTATATTTAATACTAGATACATTATTTCCTCATTAATTTGGGTTAAACAAATATATGGAAGTCCATCACAGTTATGTTCATATGGGAGCAGGCTTTTCTGATCTAGCAATTATGCTGTTGTAAGATTCTTATTCTTTATTTGGTTTGCAAGTTCACTGCAACATTAGCAGAAGAAGATTCACGTTTTTTGAAACCATTGCAAAGTCTTTAATTACAAAAAAATAGGACCTTAAATCTCGCAGATAAATTTACTTTGTAATGTTCCTGGGCATGGCAACCCCAGCCATTTTCACAAGATGGTATACAGTGTCTTCTACATGTTACCCATTATCACAGGGATACTATTTTCAGTAAAGACATGATTCCTGTGAAAACTTGCCATGAAGACAAGAACTGAGCACAAACGTAGAAAAGAGATGTTAATAACATGACTCTTTTTTTTTTTTTTTTTTTTGAGACAGGGTCTCACTGTGCAGTTCAGGCTGGCCTTGAGCTCACGTTTTGTAGCCCAGGCTGGTCTCGAACTCGCACCGATCCTCCTGCCTCAGCCTCCTGAGCGCTGGGATTACAAGCGTGAGCCACCACGCCCGGCTAATAACATGACTCTTGGTATGCTTATTTTTCTTTTTATATACATATCTTAGCGTTCAGATTTCTGATCATGTATTGTGCCTTTTTAAAGGCATCTAACAAAATTTATATTACCTCACCTAAGAAGTTTCATACTTTAATTCTCTCTTTGTTTCCCAGATTGTGTAAAGTCACTGCTGATCACTTAAGGAGATTTCTACAGAAAAGGAACAAGAAATAAAACTGAAGAAGCATTTTGCCTGTTTATATTTAGACACATCATATTATGTGGCCTGAAGTCAAAAAATGATTGTATTTTTTTTTTTTTTGATGAAAGATATCTCAACAAATGTCAGCATTGACTTTCTAGGTGTACCTAATTGTTTTGCCCTTGAAAATATAAAATGTTCTTTCCCTTTGCTTAATGAGTAAGGAAAAGATAGTAGCTTATTGTCTTTGCAACACTGACCCAAATTTCTTAATGTCCTTTAGCTTTCATTTCCTTTATCAAAGAACATTTACTGCATGTGCATGTATATACGCATTATATATTTTTTTCTTGTATAAACTAAACTATCTAGAAAAAGATACTCCAAGCTACTCCATCACTGCTTCCTATCCACAGGCAAATCTCAGGGACCAGACTGGGTAATCTTTGGAGCCGATGCTTAAAATTAAGCCAAGCTTTAGCCTTATTCCACAGTTTCTGGAGGACAATTTTTACTGTTTCAACCATCAAACACTCTTACAGGAGTCTGAAGTATTTCCTTATTCAAATACAGACAAACATATCCTTGCCCTGAGTAACCCTCTGCTTCCCTGATACAAAAAGTATACAAGGTTCATCTGTGATATCAACAGATCCTGGCGGAATGAAGCAATGAGGAGAAGATTAAAATGGCTATGAAAATAACTTTCCAAATCTACTTGTTTCTTTCTTCATTACAGATGGCCCAGTCTCCTAAAAACCTATTATTTTTATTGCCTTTAAGAATAGTCAAGCATGCTATTCTGATATTCAAAGGCTGTAGGTAAGGGAGAAGAATAATTCCGACATGAGCGACAGGAAATTGAAACAGACTAACAGGAATTCAAGCAGACTAACACATCCCTGAGTGCAGTTCTGGAACGACGGTTATTAACATGAATCCTAGACTTACAAGCATTTGTTAAGAAGTGCCACTTTTGAAATCACTTTCCTTCATTTTTCAATCTAGACTGCTTCAGATTTTAACACTTAGGATCAATCTTAGCCCAGTCAGCCACGCACCTAGGGAGTATGGAGGTGGAATTTGAAAACACAGAGACACACACTCTACTACTATGAATACTGCTACCACTACCACCATTATTACAGATGTGCACACACAACTAGAACAAAAAATACACTACTAGACAACCACATTACAAGTTGTTTGTTTTCTATATTCATTATGTTTTACAGAAATGTGAATAGGGCATGACAGAATGAACTGGGATTAATTGCCTTATCCTTTTGTTTTGTTTTGGCACAGGGAATTCTCCTCAGAACCTTGTGCTGGTGATGCAGGCCCTTGTGGAGCTGAGCTATATATCTGGCCTCCATAAGTAGAGAATGGTTTGTATGTAGTTCTCGCTCCAAAACCACATGCAGTGAAGTGTCGGCTTCTGAAGCCTGTGATTGATGGGACTACGGGTGTGGGAGCCCTGGGGCCGACACTCTGCATACAGGTTCAGGAGGGGAGAGAGGCTTACCAGCTGCTGAAGCCACTGTCACCCCATTTTCGCTTTGCTTTTTGCCACCATCATGAATGGCTGCTCTCTGCCATGTGTCACTCCGCCTTGGAGCTAGCCAAGAATGGGCTGAGTTCTGTGCTAACTCTGAGCTACATAAACCTTTCCTTCCTTCATTTTGTGTGCCAGTTATTTGTCCCTGCAATGAGAGAAGAGTAACTGAGACAATAGGATGTTGCACTTTAGGAGCACTGTGACCTAATTTCTCCCCACCATGATTTTTTTTTTTTTTTGATACTATTGAGTCCCATTTAGTACCAGGATGCTTGCAGTGTAGAGATTTCTGTTGCATTTCCTGACTAGCGGACATTTGCAAGAGTAATCATTACTCCACAATAAATTATCCACAATTTAAAGAATATGAAGGTTTTTTTCTCTGTGAATGAAATATTAATGACTGAGTGCATGCCCCTATTTAACTGGTAAGCGAGTCTCTAATTCCAGTCTCTCAATGAAGTATGGGGAAAAAGAAAAAATTAGTCTGATGCAAGATGAAAATGATCCATAAATGAAATTAGTCTTTAAAGAAGTCTTTTAAAGGAATTCTAGGTGAAATGCATGTGGATTTCTGCCAGTGCTGATTTGATAAAGCTGTAATTAATTGTATTACAAAAGCAACACGAATAGCAACTACCTTTCTATATAATGCTCCTCTCATAGCACTTACTTGGGCAAGACCTGGGATGATCTTTTATATATGCTTCTCGATTTCATCTTTACTGCAGTCCTAGAAGATTTTTTTCTGACCTGTACTTTGCATTCAGTGACATGAAAACATACTAATTTGGTAAGTTGCCCTGAATCTTATCATTTATAAATGACAAAGGTGAAATTCAGCCTTCTTTCTAAATGCCATATTGTTTTAACTAACATGACTATATCTCCACATTCAGAAAATTGAATGAAATATGTGCTTTCCAAAGAATTATTTATTTCTATAGAGGAGTGTTCATTGTACATTTTCTTTCTTTCTTTCTTTTTTCTTTTTCTTTTTTTGAGACAGGGTCTCGATATGCAGTTCAGGCTGGCCTTAATCTCACTTTTGTAGCCCAGGCTGGTCTCGAACTGGCACCAATCCTCCTGCCTCAACCTCCCGAGTGCTGTTATTACAGGGGTGCGCCGCCACCCCTGGCTGTACATTTTCTTTCTTGCTTTCAAAGTTCTTTTTTCTATGCCGCAAACGATTCAGCTCACTAAAGAGAAAAAACTTCTTCATTAAATACTGTGGAGCATTACTCGTCCTCGGAGATCTCTGCCACGTGAGCTGTGTGGCTTGTGGAGAGCCTGTCTTGAGTATCTCAAATTCTTCATGCATGTGTCAGCAGGATCCAGCCTGCATCTCAGAGGTTTATGTTGCTTCATAGTGTGATATTTTTTGAGTGTTTTGTCTAAGCACAGTGAGAAGCCAAGGAAATTGGCATTGAAAGAAAGGAAAACACAGCTAGGGAGACCTATGGAAAGCTTAAACATGAGTCTCCTCTGATTTCAGTTTTTCTAACAGTTGGTATTCACCTGACTCAAGGCCTCGGATCCCAGAGGATGGAGAATTAGAAAAACAATGCCAATGCCTATTCTGGCCTATACCTCACAAGGAGGAACAGGGCTAACTACATAAATAAGCAGTGCACAGTGGAATCTGACAATTTTCCAGCCTTTGCGAGCCACTAGGGAATCCTGCGTTAGACCACACAGGACTCTGGTGGTTGTAAAACAGCAAACCACAACATGGTGTCCACTCAGTGCCTTCACCACAGTGTGGCTGGCCAGAAACCGACTGAGTGTGACCTCCCCAGGACTCGCCGCAGCCTCTGGAGACTGACCTCACTCTCTCCTTCAGGAGAGGCTCAGTGGTATTTTAGGTCAATGGTTCTTACAAGCTGGTCTAAGCCATGTGTCCTCGATGTTGTAATGTTCACAAGTTGGCTGAGAGATGCAAAACTCTGCAGAAAGGAAGCAAGTAAGAGATGTCCTTATACAATGAAATGTACTGTTTTAAAACGTTTCCCTTTGCCCAATTTTCTTTGCTTTTACAATTGAAATGTCTTTTTCATTTTTTATGTATTTGGTGCAAGTTCTCACCATAAAACTGGATGCATAGTGATCCTCTGTTTCATCAATCCCCATACTAGGACTATGGATTTGGCCCACCACACCTGGGACTCCAGGGCAACTGCGTACACAGGGGGATGGGGTGGTGCAGCTTGTGGTGCTGAGGAACAAACCCTCGTCACTGTGCTTGCCTAAGCATGTGCTTGGTCTGCTGATCTATTCTGTTGGCCCAGAAATGTCTTTTTCTATATGAAATTTGGTAGTAATAAACATAAGATTTTATATACTGATTGTATATATTGCTTTATACGTTATTTGTCTGGTGAACTTCACAGGTTTCATACTTATTCTTCAAACCTCCCAGCACCACAAAATGGAATACTATGTGGACTGTTTTCTAAAGTGTTCAAAAAGGGTAAAATTTCTAGTGTTCCTGAAGCACAATAAGAAAGTAAAATTGCATCCTGAAGAACAATTCTTCAAACATATATAGTGACTGGAGGATGAGTATCATCTAGGCTAGGTCCATATTTTTAAAACTTGCTTTCTGTCTACTGTCCAACTGTGATTCAAAAAGTCATTATGTCAATACAGAAGAAAAAAGAGAGAAAAAAAGAGAGAAGGAGAGAAAGAAGAAGAAGAAGAAAAAGAAGAAGAAGAAGAAGAAGAAGAAGAAGAAGAAAGAAAGAAAGAAAGAAAGAAAGAAAGAAAGAAAGAAAGAAAGAAAGAAAGAAAGAAAGCCAAATAGCTAAGCAGATTGAAGTTCCTGTGCCTAGAAGCAGGCACAGGGGTGGTGGGGTAGGGATGTTGGGGGGGGGCTGTAGATCCCTGGGTCTGCCATGCTAGCCGCACCCTGGGGGCATGCTGTGATGGCAAATGAGACAATTGTGACTGGGCATGGTGGCTCGTGATTGTAATCTCAGCTCTTGGGAGGTTGTAAACAGGGAGATCACTACAAGTCCAATCTAGTAGTGAGAACCCGAACACCCTGTAGACCCTTTGCTAGAATACAGACAGACAGTCAGACAGACAGACAGAGCCCAAGGGAGGGAGCAAGGGAAGGAGGAAGGAAGGAAGGAAGGAGGGAAGGGAGGAAGGGAGGGAGGGAGGGAGGGAGGAAGGAAGGGAGGGAGGGAGGGAGGAAGGAAGGGAGGGAGGGAGGGAGGGAGGAAGGAAGGGAGGGAGGGAGGAAGGGAGGAAGGAAGGGAGGGAGGGAGGAATTTTAAAATAATAAAGACCCAGAGGCATTCAGATATAGCTTCTAAGCCTTTATAAGAAAGAATATCATTTTCTGATTTGTTTTCTCTGTGAAGAATGCCCTTAGCATCATGAATCAGGTTTGTTGGATACTAATTATGATATGGATGAGACTAGGTTCATGATAACCAAGCTACCAATTTATGAGCATATATTGTGTGATAAATATTTTTTTTGTATTTCTCTAATCTCATAACTATTTCAGTCTGAAAAGACAGAACTGCAAATTCAATTTGTAATGTAAACTAACAAAAACAACAGAAATTTTGACATCCAATGCATCTGAATAGGAATACAATATATATTTATATGGGTTTTGATATTTCTCTGATGCTTTTCCTTACTTATAAAATGAAACTAATAATAGTATTTCATGGAATTATTACAAAAAGTACACAGTTATAGGAAATGTAGGTATTCAATCTAAAGCATAGCCTATAGGAAGAACTCAATATTCAGGGAAATAACTTTATAAAGTTCATGATTGTTGTAAGTAGAGAGGCGGGCAGCTCTAGTGATGGCCTCTCAGTCTACAATCCTGGCGATTTATCAAAAGTACATGAGTCACTGAGCAATTTGAAACCAGGAGACCATAAATACGACATTGTCGTATTGTTCTCCTATTCATTACCTTTAAATATTCTATCAAATCTCTCTCGTCAAAGTAATCTCAGGGAGGAGGAAAGGTAATTCACAGTAGCCAGTTTGAGCTACCTGCGCATCTCTTTTCAAGGCTGACCTTGCAGCCTCCCTGGGACACATCAATATTTATAAGATTCACTTTATAACCACCAAGTAAATACACCCTCTGCTCTGACTGGCCTGGTGCTCAAGTATGGAGACATTTGGATGATGCTCTGGGAGTGAAGAGGAGGTAGACAAAGAGCCTGAATTAAATCGTATCAGATTCCTCCTGAGTGGCAATACTCCTGTCCTTAATGTAGTGTTCACAAGAACCCAAAGGAATAAAACCTGAAAGGTATAGTACATTTGGTCACATAGAAAGAAACTGAAATTATAGGTTAAACAGCAAAGGTGAGAGAAAGCAGAAAACATAGAAGGAGAGGAGGCACGAAAGTATATGTACAGGATGACTGAGATGATTGTACTCATAATCTTCATCAGGTTTCTTGATAAGAGCAAGTGATGTTCAGAATTTTCACCTTCACTAACTGTATTCTGATATCTGTTATCTGAGCAACTGCATTGAGGACATTGAGTGTGTAATGCAAAACTCATGTTGGATACTTCTCATTTTGGTCTTCTAAATGTGTACTTCTTCTAATTATCAATTATTACAGTCTCTATAAAATTAATTAAAACAAAAAAGACAAGGGATAAAATTAGGAATTTTTGAAAGTGCCAATATTCAGTTAGTTCCCCAATTTTACATAACTATGTCTGTTAAGCTGAGCAACCAATGTGGCAATAAAAATAGTGACCATTGTTGATTAGCTATTCCTGCTTTGAAAATCTATAACGTATGTATTGTTGTGTGTTATCTTGTTATTTTTCTTTTTCTCTATTTGTTTTTGCTTCTGTTTTTACTCTTCAAAATTGAATTAAATTTTAAAAGAAAAGAGTAGGCCTGTATTAGTTATCTATTATTATGTATTAAAGTATGATAGGTATAGATATTGAAACATATTTTACAGTTCCTGTTCATGCCAACTCTGTGTTACTTAGATGAGCAGGTCCATTACCAAGTCGGCCTTCCGTGGTCCAGCCTGAGGATGCCCAGAGGAAGGAGAGGCTTTCAGTCCATGGTTCAGCTCCTCACAGATCTGTGACTAAGGGCTTCATTTTCTTGCTGCTCATTGATCAGAAATTGCCCCCACCTCCTAAACGTTTTCCCAAGTCCTTATTGCATGGGCGTTCTAACATTGTTAGCCCTAACCCTGGAAAGGAATAGTTCTAACAAGATGAGCATTAGAATGGGCCGTGTGTTCCCATCCATGCATAGGCATCACTCTTCCGCGTTTTCAAATGATCTATTGTTTCTAAGCACAGCACAGGACAGACCCGAGCCATACTCAACGAGAAAAGTACAAGAGGACGTAAGAGTAACAATGTGGAGCTTACAGGAGGCACTGTAGAATCTGCAAAAGGAAAAAAAAAAAAAAACACTAAAGTAAAATGGGTAGCAAAATGAAGGAAGTCGTATAACAATGGGAGTATATGGATCCTTTAATCATAGTGAATGTTACGGGATAAAAATAAACTCATAGTACTATAGTGTCCCATGGAAATGATACAGAACAACTTTGGGGAGAACAGAAATCAAAGATCAATGGAAAAAATGATTTACAATAACCTTACATTCTTACAAAGCCCTACATTCATGTCATTGAGTTATATTGTGTTTTTATTTTGTTTTTTAAAATTTTTTATTTTTATAGAAAAAAATTGTCATAAAGTCAACTTAAGCTGCTTATGTTTTTCTTTTCTTTCTCTTCTTTCTTTCTTTCTTTCTTTCTTTCTTTCTTTCTTTCTGTCTGTCTGTCTGTCTGTCTGTCTATGTGTTTTGTTGTTATTGTTGTTGTACCAGGGATTGAACCTGGAGTCTTCTACTTGCCAGGCAGGGGCTTATCCTGCTGAGTTTTCTCCCCTTTTATATTCCTCCACTAAAAGTGGTCACAATTGGGCAGAATTAAGCACAACAAGGCATACAGTTAAGGGGGAGGATAACTTTTAAAATATCATAAATGTTTAATTTTAAGTCATAAGAAATTCACAGACACCAATTGAGTACCATTTGTTATACTTATGGAACGAAGTATAAGAACGGTTTCCCTTTGAGGAAAAATTAGTATTTTCCTCCTAACTTTGGCTACACTAATTATTCCTCTTTGTCACCTCAAGGATTTTTCCATGTTCTTTACCCCTGTATATACACAATCTTTTTGATAGTTTTCCTTGGGGCCATTTCTGGTTCTAAAACAATGCTCACCCTCTGAGGACATTTGAATTCCTGGAGCTTATCTAAGTTTAGGACAAGATGACATGTTTTTGGCTTTTAGTGCTCTGTGTGTGTGTGTGTGTGTGTGTGTGTGTGTGTGTGTGTGTGTATGATAGTGAGGTATGGTCTTGGCACCCTGTGCAACAAGTACGCTACCACTGAGCTGCATGCGCAGCTCCTGTCAGACTTTCTCAAAGGAAACTTCAGATCGCTGCACTTTTCCAACAAGAATGGTTATTTAAAAAAAAGTGTAAGACTAATTTGAGTTTTCATATTTCAAACCATTTTTTATAAATAAACCCACAAGTCAGAAAAGCAAAATTTCTCTGGTAAAACAACACATGAATTTGGTTTTAGAAATGTGTTCACATTTTATGTTAGTTTGTCTGATTTCAAATAAATATTATTCATTCTCATTACATACCTTCATTACATGGATGTCTAGACATAGGTCTTTATAGAAGTCATTAGTTTTAAAATAAAAGAGAGACTTTTAATTCTAAATGCAAATTTTCTTCTTTATCCTTTAGCTTATATAAATATATAAATATATATACATACATATGTATGTATATATAATACTACACACATGTTATTGGTATAAATACTGTGATTTTTTTAGAATGAGCACAGTCTTTGAATCACCTAAGAATAAAGGGAAATGATACTACAAGACATAAGAATCTGATGTAGGAGGATCAAAAAATTCAGAGCCTGTTTCCACTTTTAGTAATTTTTATTCATTTAAAGCAAAGATTGATGCGATGTGTTTTTAATTTGTGTAACTTCAAATTCCACACTTAGTCACCCAGATCTGACTCCTATGTTAAGTTGAAATGTTTTATTTTCTGAGGATAAAAGGCCCCAGGAAAAGCCGCTTGCGCTAGGACAGCAGTTAGGACGGCAGCTACATGGGCATCTGCTTAGGTGAGCAGCTGTTCTTCATTGCCTTATGCCAAATGCTCAGGACATATGTGGAAAAGGCTTCAGAGACGGAAGAACCTAAGCTCTAACATCCTGGGGTTATGAGCTCAAGTGGTCTAGGGTTCACATGGGCTTTCTGTTCAGCTACCTTTTAATCAAGTGAAATTGCGCTATGTTGTCTTTATGTGTAACTGTCATTTCAATTCAGGAAAATAGCTTTGAAAACTTGCTAGTGAAACATGGACCCAGAACACAACCTTATTTTTGCCAGATTTGGTTTCCATCCAAATTTATTTTTCCCTCACTAACACATTTTCGATACAAAGACTGTGGCAGAAAATCATTCCCAAGACTTGTGCTGGTTTAAGACACAGAAGGTAATACAGGATGATACCTACTCCAAACTCCTAGCTCTCTTTAGGCAGAATAAGATCAAGATAACGTGGTGAGGTGCAAAAGGGCATTCGGCGTGAGGGCTTGGATACTGACTTAATATGACTGAAAAGCTATTTTCTATGAAATTGAATGCTAAATTTACAGCTATGACTATATAGGTAAGTAGAAATCAATTAGATAAATAGGTAGAAAAGATAGGTACGTACATTCATCTACATATATATAGATATTCATCTCCATATATAAATCTATATCTATATTTATCTATATATTGTGTATGTATGTTTATGCTTATGTAAATACAAAGGTTAACTTTTTTCTAAATGATGGTCTAAAATAGTACTATATTTTAAAAATAAAATAAAAAGAAGACTTTCCTATTGTAGCTTAGCACATATTTTAAATGCAGCCTATATAAGTGCCTTAATATCTATAAATATATTTATCTTAATATTATAATTCTTCTGAATTAATATATTGTTCTTTGATGTATGTTTGTATGCTAGACAGATGTGATTTTAAATCAAACACATTTTACATATTGAGGAAGAAAACATTGGATTCAGTCTTTTGTATTAGAACTTAGATCACAATAGTAAATATGGGACTGGAGAGATAGCTCAGTGGACTAAGTGCTTGCTTAGGCAAACTCAGGCTGCAGGTTCAATCCCTGGTCCCGCGTGCTGTGCCTGCCCTGCCTCGGGGTGTGCCGCGCTGGCGACCGAGTCCGGGCGTGGCGGTGCACGCCTGTATTCCCAGCGCTCATGAGGCTGAAAACAAGACAGGAGGATTACTCTGAGTCCGTGCTGTGAAGCGAGACCCTGTATAAAAATGCATTTTAAAAAATGATAAGGGGGCTGGTGACATAGCTCAGTGGTCTAAAGCGTCTGCTTAGGCACACTGAGGCAACTACAGGGACCATGGGTCAATCCCTGGCACCACATGCTGTGCCAACCACACCCCCGGGACAGGCTGAGCCAGCCGCAATGTAGACAAACAAAGAAAACAACAACAACAAAATGGTGCAAATAGTATGCCATAGCTAGGATCTTTGAAATATTATTACGCAAGGCTTTGTGGGTGGAAAGCCAAAGGATAAACCCCTGGAGCCAAGGCTCTGCGTGGCTGCTCACCTCGCAGTCTCTGCCGGAATCTCGCCATCTTCCCACGAAGGCTAACTCCGGCAATGCTGTATCTTCGCTTGGGGACAGGAAGCAGACACAGGCTGAAACAATCTATCCCCAGATTTTAGAGCTTCAAGATCATGGCCAAAGTGAACTGGACCTTTTATTGACATCTATAATAAAAGTTACTTTTTAGTAAAAGAGATTATAAATCCAACTCCTGAAAAGAGAAATTCGGTAAAAAGATGGCTCCCTGTTGCACATTTCTTATTACTGCTCTATATCCCTGTCTTTTCTACTCTCTACGGTAGTTGATTAATCCTGTCCCGAATGCCACCAAGAAACAAATTCTCAATGTTTCTTACTATAGCAAAGATGCCTTTCTGTCATCTTGAGTCAGAAGATTATAAAGCAGAGTGATGTGCTCTGCTTGGAAGTAATTCTGTTGCTATATTGTAAGCTAATGGCCTTAATTATTTTAATTTCATCTACCACGACTGTTCGTCTAGTAAATCTCCCACACTGTATTTCCGTGGCCAGACTCCAGCACTCTCCCAGTGACCCCCACTGCCACCCACCCAGTGTTGCAATGATTCATTGGTTTCTTCCAGTCTCACCTAGGTACATTAAGGCAGGGAGCATGTAGATTGTACCCACTAAATTGTTGTCTTGCTAATCCACAGTTTGCATCTGGGGACTCTGAAGACTGTTACAAGTCGTTGCATGCAAGAAACAATAACAAAGAGAAACAATGCAAGTATTTGAATTCATCTTGGTCTTTTTAATCCATGATTTCTCAAAATGGATCAATTATAATTTTAGCTCAAAACATGGATTGTCAAATTGACACATATTACATTTCCCTTATTAATAAAACCAGTTCTCCAGGTAGATAGGACTTGGCTACTATCTTAATATCTAACTATTGAAATGCTAGCTTTTTAATAAACTGCTGCCCAAATTCTTGGTGACAGAATTTTATTTTGCACTCTTCTTAGTTTCCATTCTTGAAAGCCCCAAAGCCACTTGCTCTAAACAATAATAACGATGGCTAAGAATTCAGATTTTCTTTGTCTGAAATTTTATTTATCCTAAAACTAAAACATAACTCGTGCCTCGCAAGTGCCAGGGGGCTAACTAAGGAAAAGAGCGAATGCCTTGTTTTCTAGGAGGAATAACACTTTTTTTTTTTTTAATGAGTGGAACAAAGCACCTTCAGTTCACTTGAGACCTGGAACTGCTCTCAGCACCCACGAGGAACTGCCCTTTCTGCGAATGGTTTGTCTTGAACAGAAGCCAATGAAAATACATCTGCTTCAGAACCCTTGCTTCAAATATTTCATTAAAACCTTTCTGGGGGTCCTCCAACATTGTTTTCAGTATTCTGTTAGGGTACTATTTATGAAGATTCTCGGACAATATTTTCAAAGGTTGAAAAAAGGTGCTTCTCAGTTGTAGACTCGAACAAAAGACTCCAGGTCTTAGTACATTGGCGCCTTCCATCCACTGAAATGCAAAGCAACTGGATTTTACCCTTCTGGTGTTCACTATTAATTACTCAGAAAGTTTAATGAGACATTCATGTTTAGGTGAAGAATATAACCTATTACAACTGTTTAAATAATATTCTACATTAAACAAACCAGGATAAGAATTAAAATACAGACTGTTAATATTTATTTACACTAATCTCAACAGTAAGCCTCTCGCGTTACTTATCCAGGCACCAGGTCTTATATATACATTACTTGTCTCCTGCCCATTTCCATGGGGATACTATAAAAATGTTAATTCAGTCTACAAATCACATTAATATGTTTAGAAAATCGAACTGTATATGTCAATGTAATGTAGGCTTCTGGAGCCTATTTGTAAGGAATGGATTTTAATATAATGCCAAAGCCAGAATAAAGACAGCTTTCCTCTTTGTGTATTTATTTAACTTTCCTTATTTTTTGAAAAGACACTACTAGGTTTGCAGGCCACTCACAATGAGGCCACTAACGAAGGACAGTTTTTTACTTGACGAATTTGTTCTTGCTTTAGGGCTGGAGATAACTGCACTTTCTGACTTGATGCCACGTTTACGTCACCAGGAGATGGACAGAGGACACTGGTGCCTTCTCCTGCCGAGGGGACCCAGTGCATCCCTTGCTCTGCTGCCCATTATTCACGCCAGTGGTCGCGGAGGTCATGTCAGTGACATCACCTGACTCACCTGACTATGACACTTACAGAGCAAGGACCAAGAAACCCAGGGACAACTAACTTGCTGAATTGTGACCTAAATAGATTTCTTGCATTTCTTTTTCTGACCCATCTCTCACTCTTCCTCTATTATGGCAATGAATAAATAAATGAATAAATAATCCTCTTCGCACATCTTCTGGAGCTCAAGAGCCAATCTGAGCTAAGACACTTGTAAAGTCAAATTCCATAAGTTGTCTGTTTTCTTCTAGCTTGAGCGAAGCCACGTATCCTCGATGGAGACACCATTTTATTGCTCTCCTCTTGTTGGTACCAGTTTCCCTCTAATGTCTTTGTGCTGCTCGGCACCAGGGTTGCAGTTGTGTCCCCTTTACTATTTCAGGTTAAGAATTCCACATAGATAAATTGGCCCCTCTGTGCAGCATGATCTATTTCAAAAATCCTACGCCACCTCTGCCTTACTCTCTGAAATGCGTAATTTTGATCCATTGTTGTCCATTTCACTCTACCTGAGTCATAATTTTCAATGAATCTGCTCCTTTCCACAGATCGGCAGAAATCCACAGTACAGTGGTCCAAACCATTCGGCTTAAATGCATACATACCTCTCTTAACGCTCAATTTCTTTTTCTCCTTTTTTCAATTCTTTCTCCTTTTTCTTTTTCTAATTTCTGATACATTTCTTTCCTTTTTGATTTCTTCTAAGTTTATATACATATATCTGGTGTGTGAAAAAACTGGTTGGAAGACATTGCAACAAATACTGTAAAACCCATATTACTTTGTTTAGTGAAATTGAGAATCACTTGCAATTTTTCTCTCTTAATACTATCATGTACTATCTTTAAAAAATTAATTTAAAAAAATCCTCATTGAATCAAGTTAGAGGAATATTCCTGTTACTGTAAATTCTCCATTCTAGAACCTTCTTCTCTTTAGGGTTCTTTACCTTGCCAAAGCCTGTCAATCACAGCTCCATTTCTTTGCATCTGCTATTAACAACTGCAATGACTCCAACACCTTACTTTTTTTTTTTTTTTTTTTTTTTTTTTTTGTGGGACCGGGATTGAAACTCTCGACCTTGCACTTGCCAGGCAGGCACTTGTGTCACGGAGCTATCTCCTCGGCCCACACACCTTACTCTTGAGGAGTACACAACCATGTCCCGTTTTCCAACTTGCCTTCTCGGATACCACACTTCAGTTCTAACACTCCTTCCCCATACCAGAACCTACAGTACTTCATATTATAATTTCTTACAAGCTTCCTCTCCATGTACCCTCTTTTTCCCCAGCTCTCATTAGGTGATACATTATAGTTACCCCTTTGTCTATACACTCAAATTTCCTTTTTCCTTCTTTTTTATTATTTGTGTGACTAAATTTAATTGTTCATTTCTAGTTATCTAGAGAGCTAATGAAAGTGATAAAATAACAGCAAATCAAAAGATTAAAGCTAAAAAAGCTGTGAAGAATTATGTTATTTTAAATCTTCAAAGCTTCCAGGAATTCAAAAGAATAGGTTTCTGCCATCATGTGTGCTGCCTTTCATCAGGGAATCCTCCAGATCTCTACGTGGTTAATTCCCTCACTCCAGCATATCTATATTCAAAAATTACATTCCAAATATTTACTTTCTCAGATGGCTTAGTTAGCATGTTAATGGTCTCTCCCATAATGCAATTCTGCTCCTCCACTTAAATTCTCTTGAGCATTCATGACCATGTGACACAATATAGGCAGGTGTTGTTACTTAAGGATATAGATGCTTCTGAGTCTTGGACCTTGTGAGACTACAGAATCTGAATGTGGCGTCATGCAGATTTCAGAAGGCAATCAAGACATTATGCATAAGAAGTTTGCTATATTTCTAGACACGTAACTAAATATTTCTGATACCAGTGATATACTGTTGAATATTTTACTTAAATAATATTGGATGGAAATAGGATAAAATGTGAATTGCTGTTTACCCATGTATAGACAGTCTTATTGTTTCCCTTCTTTTTTATGTTTGAAATTATTAAACATCATGGAAAAAGGCCTAAGCTAATCCAGAAATACTTGACTAATAATCAACATTTCTATATAAAGTATTACTCTGCCTAAAAACTGAAGTATGCAGTTTGTCCCAGTGTCTCATCTACTTTAAGAAAATAAGGTATTGCCTTTGAAGAGGCAAAGTTTTGTCTACAATAAATATGTTTTTAACAAATTAAGTTTTAGTCATACCAAGCTTTACCTTTTCTGAGTGTATGGGAAGATCAATATTTTTACTAAGATAAAGTATATTATGACTTGATTTTTCACATATTTTCATTGTCTCTGATTTCTAAGTTGTTGTAAAAGTACATAATGAGCAGAGTTTTTTCAATCTCTTGAACTCTGATGTCAATGAATATAAGACATCATACCAATTTTGCTTAAGTTATGTAATTTATCTATAGAAGATATGAAAAGGTCTTATACTGTAATAAGGTGATCATTAAAGAGTAGAGATTATAGAAGTTATTCAGAGAATATAGAAGATAAAAAAGCTACTTACTTGGGAAAAAAGTTCATTTTGTGATAATTTTTAAAAGGATAGTCATATTTAGATTCACCTAAGTCCATAAGTATTCAGTTTTACATATATAGCTTCCATTATTAAAGACGTGTCTCCCATCCAAGTACTAACCAGGCCAGACCCTGCTTAGCTTCCGCGATCAGACGAGATCGGGTGCATTCAGGGCGGTATGGCCATAGACCCATCATTAAAGACCTGTGCAGTAACTTTCCAAGATCAAAAAGTTAGTGAGAAAGCTAGTTCAAGTTAATTACATAGGTGTCCTCGATATTACTGCAGAAATGTATATCCATCATTGGAATAATACTTAACAGCGTTAAAGAAAAATACAGCTTCATTGCCTTTGAATATGATTTAAAGGACTGTGCTGTGTTCTTTTGTGAGAATTTGGTACATCAAAACTACTTTGGGAGAGAAATTGTAGAAATTTATTAGAGATAAATCCTCCAGAATAATCTAGAGTTGTATTCATAAGATGCTCCAAAATTGATGTCATTTTTGATGTTCAAATATTAGAAAGAATTCTTCAGGCACACACATAGCAATACCAGTTGGGACCAGCCCAGGACAGCTTTGGTGGTTAAGGAGGAGGTTCCTTAAAGTATTTGAGATATCTCAGAGATATGGAGAAAAAAATTGCTTGTAATGAATTAATAGCCCATGGATTTAATTGTTGAATGCCAATAATAATATAAAGAGATTCAGAGGCTCTTTTTCACATTTTTTTCTAAAAATAACCTTCAAAAGTGTGAAAATGACCTTTTTCCTCTATAACATCTTTTACTCTGGAAAGAATAGTTTTGAATTCCATCACTATTCATATCTAAAAAAGATTTCTAAAAAATTTGATTACATGCCAAACATTCATTTGGAGAATGAATTTTATGAGGCAAAATAGGCAGTGCTTTTTGCTATAAGCAGTATGTGTCAAGGCTAATACATGCTTTTAAAATACTGTCATGAATTACTTTAACAGCAAGTAGTCTGATCATTTCTACTTACTCACTGGCATCTATGCAAATACATGCTGTCCATCAGTACAAGGTGTCTTCTATCTACTCTTTATAAATAAGATTGCAGCCGGGCGTGGTGGCTCACGCCTGTAATCCCAGCACTCGGGAGGCTGAGGCAGGAGGATCGGTGCGAGTTCGAGACCAGCCTGGGCTACAAAAGTGAGCTCAGGACCAGCCTCAACTGCATAGTGAGGCCCTGTCTCAAAAAGACAAAAAAAAAAAAAAAAAAGATTGCAGTTAGGAGATCAAATGAGTGAATCTACAGTTCAAATGATGGATATTGAGCACTTCTAAGTTTTAGATCCACTTCATACTCATCGCTGTCATAGAGTGTGATAGCCCCGCTCACACTCAGCCCTGCTCACACTCAGCACTTCTGAACTGCTTGCACGCCTCCAGAGGTTTGCAACCACTGTAATCCCATGCTCGACGACACCGACCTGAATTCGAAGATGCAAGCCCAGTAGCAACGGCTTCTGGGAACCTGAATAAAACACAAAGATAAATGGAGGGTTTTTTCTTAGAGTGTTGTCTTTTTGAAGATAACAAATACATTAGAATAAAGGGTTTTTTGCATTTCAAAGAGAACTAAAAGATAGTACAAATTTAAGACATGATACAGAATTTCACTAAATAAAACAATAGGAATTCAACAGTTTCAACAGTGATTGCTGCAGTGCCTACTGTTGTTTTCGACTTAGTTGTCCAGAATGCAAGACATGAGAATGAACTATCGGTCAAACATTTAAAAAAATTAAAAAGGAGAGAGAGAGAGAAAAAAAAAACCTTAAGCATAGACTGCTCCTTTTAATAGATCAGCAGAAGTAAGCCGTGCAGTCATCCAAGCTATCCTGTGCATGTTCATCTATATTTCTTTTCTTTTTTTTTTTTTTTTTTTTTTTT